>PVIH01018221.1:0-15476 GCA_004025045.1 Sigmodon hispidus | reverse complement strand
TTGTGTGTGTGTGCATGTGTGTGTGTGTGTGTATGTGTATGTGTGTGAAAGAGAAGGGGAAGGGGAGAGAGAGAATATGTATACATGTGTGTTTATTAAAAGAGAAGAAACAGAGCCTCTGAGAACTGAACTTGCTCTTTGTCAAGGGTGAGAACAGCATTGGCACAAATAATGTCTCATAGTGAAAGACAACACCTTAGTGTGCCATGTAAATCTTACCATATTCTGAAGGGGCATGTCGGAAGAAAAGGGGGATAGCTAGCTAAGCAAAGCAACTAGCACAGCCTTCGATAGGAGATAGAGCTCGTTATTGCTAGATGTAGGTCTTGAATAAAACCCAACTGAGCTATGTGTAAGTGACTGATAAATATATTTTCAACTGTTAATTTTCAAAAGCCCCTTTGTATTTAAAATAGATTCTTCTCTCATATAACACAACCCAACCAGAGTTCCTTCTTCTAGGCTCCCCTACTTCCCTTCTACCCAAGATCTAATTCCCCACAACCGTCTTTTAAGAAAAGAGCACGTCTCCCAAAGATGACAGCCAGACAAGAGAAAACCAGATACAGCAAGACAAGGCAAAAGCTCTCGTATTGAGGCAAGCAAAGCAGCCCAATAGGAGGAAAAGTCTCAAGAGCAGACAAGAGTCAGAAATACACCCACTCCCACTGTTAAGAGTCTCACAAGACCACCAAGATAACAACTATAACCTACACAGAGAACCTGCTTCAGACCCAGGCAGAAGCCAGGCTTTCTCTTTCAGTCTCCGTGAGCCTGTGTGAGCACTACTTAGTTTTTAGGTATTTAGGGTCATGTTCTCCTGGTGTCCTCCATCCCGTTTGACTCCTACCATCTTCTCGAACTTCTGTGGAATTCCTCTATGTCCAATGGAAGGGAGGGACCAAAGGCATGGATCTATAGTGAAATATCACTAGGAATCATTTCATTGACATCTATCTATCTATCTATCTATCTATCTATCTATCTATCATCTATCTACCTATCTATCTATCTATCATCTATCTATCTATCTATCTATCTATCTATCTATCTATCTATCTATCTATTTATTTTGCAAGTACTGTTTGTTTCTATCTTAAGTCTCTGGGCTATCCTTTCTCCATTTCTTGGCCATCTGGACAGATAGAGGGCTCAACTCCATGTTGTAGCAAGAGCCTCAAGTTAAATCAAACAATGATTGACCACTCCCACATGTTCTTTGACACAATTTCCCTAGAACATCTTGATGGCATGACAGATTGTAGGTGGGGGTGGGGGTTGAGGTTATGGCTGGGATGGTATACCAAGCTTCATTGTCAGTCTCCAGCTCATAATAGATGATGATAAAACTTATTAGTTACAAAAGCTCTGCCTTACCTTACACTTGTCCCAATAGATTTTAAGACTTCAGTGTTAACGTATTTTTATAATCTACATTTTGCCTTGTGGCTTTTACCTTTCTTTCATTTTATAAGTCTAACCCTTCTGTGTCTCATTAGCTTCTGAAGAATACCTAGATTTATCTCCTACTTCCTTTATCTGCCTGCAAATCCCCCATATATATCCAGGCTGGCTATTGGCTGTTCAACTTTTTTTTTTTTAAAAAAGTGATTTGTGATTTTTATTATCTTAAAGACTGAAGCTTATACTGTAAAAATGAACAATCTATAAGTGGGTGTACAGTATTTGAATAATGACTTTAAGTATGAGAATTATATAAACATTTACTTAATAGCTAATATCCACTTGAATGGAATACATATCAAATTTGTCTTTCTAGGTTTGAGTTACCTCACTTCACATGAGTTTTTTCCTAGCTGAATTCATTGGCCTGCAAATATCATGTTGTCATTTTTTAACTGCTCAGTAATATTCCATTGTGTTAATATGCATCACAATTTTTGTTTACTTTTATATGCTTTGATTAAGCAAATGATTTTGAGGAAAATGGACTTTTATCTTCACATTAATTTTGTAAAGCAGATGGCTTACACCTCACATAAAATTAATCTGTCCTAAGGTTCTCTACTAAGACTCTACTCTAGCATGTCATTAGGCCCTTCAAGAACTGAGTTTCCTTGCTTCTGGACATTTGCACATGGGCTCACTGCCCAAGGAAGTTTCAGCATATTTGCTTCCATTGTAAATTTTAGGTAATGTTGTACTCATAGATCAGTGCCTTACTGAGGCATCATCAGAAAAGCCTCTTCCGCAGCAGATGAGAATAAATACAGAGACCTAGATTATTATAACCAAGATTATGCAGGAAATAAGAGGTCATGTAACACCAAGCCATGTGTCTTCATCAGATCCCTCCCTGTCAGAGCTCAGGGAACACCACAGAGGGCTAGGCAGAAACACTGTAAGAACCAAAAGGCATGGGAGGACACCTAAACCACAAGACCCTCTTAACATGGTTAATATACATATGAATGCCCAGAAAAGGCAACTTTCATGGTGCCTCCACAAGTCTACACCAGATTAGCTCCTAGAGCTGAATATAGAAGTGAAGATGTGTTCATTTCTAACCCAGAGGCAATGACCACTTAATAACAATTTGCAAGTAATGAATTTATTTTCCTCTAAGGGAGTCTTACTATGAAAACAAACTACTCTTAAGGGTAGACCCTTGGCTCACACTAGATGGAAAACAAGTAACAAACCCAACAGCATCTTTTAAAGTTTCTGTCTCAAAATTTTCTGTCAGAGTTTTCCCTTTTGCTTGGTTTTGTAATTTTATATTATTGAGTATTTGTACTTTTTTCCTCTCTTCTTTTACTCTTAAGGTCCTGTGTGTGTGTGTGTGTGTGTGTGTGTGTGTGTGTGTGTGTGTGTATAATGTCTTCTACTTTAGTGCTTTTAGGCGAATCCTGAATGTGAGAATAAGTGGGTCTCTGCTTTTCATGGACACTTTCTTTTCTTCTTGTGTTTTAATTTCATTTTACTTTTATCCATTGAAATATAAATAAATAAATAAATTTCAACTAATGAGATATTAGTGAAGTGAGCTGTTCAGAATGGCTCATGTTTTTCACATATGATTCATCAAAAATATTTACCAAAAATATTTCTTTCTGTATGATAATGTACAATATATATTTTTTCTAGTGATGCAAGTTTCAATAGGTAAGGAGCTTGATAATTTTTAAAAGTGATATATTCTTGTCTTTCTAGGAACCAGTGGAAGAATATCTTGTTGTAATTGACTGAAAATAACGAGTGCCTATGAATTTCCAATTCAAGCAAACAACATATCAGATTGTGTCAAGAACTGGCTGAGAATTATAGGTATTTTTGTTGTACATGAAAGTTTACCTATAAAGATTTCATTAATGTACATTTCAGATAATAAAACCTCATATGAAGTTTTAAAATAATATAATACAATATGATAAAACAAAAAGGAACACATTGGAGTTGTACAAAACAAACAGAAGGAAAAAAGCCCAGGAAAAGGCAAAAACAAACCCAAAAAACAGAAACCAACTCATTCACACACTAACAACTAAGCTAAAAGCTAAAAGCCATGATATATATATATACACACACACATGATATATATATATATACACACACACACACACACACAAAGAATCTGTAGGATAAAAAGAGAGAATAAAGTAATATATAGTTTTAAGAGAGAGAAATCAATATCCCTGACAAGACAGTGAGCCAGAGAACCTCCAAACATGCCATTAAGTTCATGTTCTGTTAAATTGTAGATCTCATTCCATATCACTGAAAACACAAAACTTAGCCATCTAAAAGCACCTACATTTGTACACAACCATGCCTCTTATTTTAACCAAGAATGTGAAATAAGCAGTTTTTCTTCAATGTGCCTTTTTGCAGTTTTACTCTCCATTTTTTTTTTACCAAATACCCTGCTGAACTTTATTTCTGAATATTGCATTTAGTAATTCTTTGGACTCAACAAAATAGTTGGTTTTTATTGGCTTGATCATATGCTCTTCATTTTGGGCCAAGGTTTGTTTTCCCGTGTCACTATAGGAAATGACTCTGACTTCTTAATCTGTATAATAGAAATTGCTCTTGGCACTGGCCACTTCATGCTAGAATTATCCCACAACTTCATGAAAGAGGATTTGAAAACTGCAACACAGAGGGAGATTAAAATGCCTGAGTAAATTAGATAGTGTATCTTAGAACAGTTGCAAACTACAGGGAATTAGTCAAATGTCATTTGACACATCATTCTAAGTTTTTGTTTGTTACACATATATAAGTGATTATATATGTGAGTATATGTATGCATACACTTATATATACTTGTGTATAATTATATAATAGATAGAGTGCATGAAAATAATATATTGTTGTGACAATGTGCAAACCTACAGAGTGGGTGTAAGTTTGCATGCGTGTGTTTTCTGTTTATGTGTACTATATTATATTTGTATGTCCTATAGACAGACATGTATTCAATTGTATTTATATTTGTTGTATGTTTAGGGTACAGATTATACTAACCTTATTTGACTTTAATTGTTCCGTGATTATCTTGGTCTTTTGTCTTTGTCATAACAATGTTAACAGAGGTCTAATTTTTAATTTCCAATTTCTATATACTTCTTTTCCTCAGAGGTAGAAGCTGATGCTTCCTATATTAAGAGTCAGCTCCTTCTTGGCTTCTAGATGAGTTCTGACAGAGAATGTGAGTGATCATTAATGTACTCTGGTCTCCTGATCTAGGACATACATTTGATGGCACTCAGCACTGGGTATATTAATTACTTTTCATTGTCATGATAAAACACCATGACTAAAGAAAGAAACAGTCTAATTTTTCCTGTACTCTGAAGGGAGAAGGGTCCACCAAGGGAGGCATGGCAAGAAGCAGCAGGAAGCTAAGAGATCATTCTTAAACACAGCACACAGCAGAGAGCAAACTGGAAGGATTCTCAAAGCCTAGATCCAGTGATGCACTTCCTCTGGGAAAGCTGCACCACCTAAAACTCCCCAAACATCACCAACAACTGGAGACCACATGTTCATGCTAGGACCTATGGTTTGCATGTCTCATTCAAAATACCATGCTGAGTTAACTTTTTTTAATTAAAAAATACATATAATAATTCTGTAAGATTTAGATAAATGTGTTTGCTTAAGCGTACATCTCATGACAAGCATGCATGCATGCATACATACACACACATCATCCATTCACCTCTCCTTGTTACCTGTCCAACTTTTCTTGCATTTTCTTTGTCTATTAAGATCAGTTTGTGTTGTCCAAATAATCTTGGATGTGTGGTCTTCTACTAAAGAGTGGCTAACTTCTAAGGAGTTGCATTCTTAGAAAATAACCGACTCTCCCTCTCCCAAGAGCCAAGAATTGTCAATAGCTCCCATGGAATAATGAAGGATTACTTTCACACCATATTTTCTAATATGTAACTCAAGCCTAACCTGATAGATTTTTATTTTGACAGCCCAGCTCTTGCCTTGGGGTATATTCAACTGCTTACAGAAAGACAATATGAGACCAGCATGGTTAGCTGGGATATCTGTTGCAAGCTCATGTCTATGACCTTTAATGATACCACATGTCCCCTTTTACTTAGTCTTTTAACCAGCATTGGTATAAACTCTAACAGTATCAGTTTTTCCAGTTATAGCTCAGGAATTTGGGGAAAATAGCAAAAAATAGTGAGAAACTTGAAATATATTTGATTTATTCCTAACCTCAAATCACACTTTTAATGAGCAGAACGCCACTAGTGAAATCACTGTCTTTGGGAATTACTCAACATGAGGATAACATAAAAAGATTAAAAATATACAGAATGCCTCAGGTATAGGTCAATGGAGTTTATTTTTATATTTACTGCATATTTAAATAATACTGCAACTTAGTGAGCTGACATTTATGTGGCTCTAGCAATAATTGTAGTATGTTTTATACGTGCCTTTAGATACTTTCTTCCATTCCATAGAACTCTTGCTCCTGGCTCTCCCTGAAGGCAGCATGTAACTATTATATTATAAGAGCTTGTACTATTTTAGAAAATTAGAGCAAAGCCTAAATATGACTGTTCCCTTTCACTTCCATTGCTCTGTGGGTGTTGCTGGTGGTAACCAAGACACTTTTGCTAAACTTCAAATTCTCTTTCATATTGTAGCAAATTGAGAAAATAAAATGAACTCCTAAATACCAGCAACACATTATAAAGCATGAAGAAAACATGACCAAAAGCCTGAAAACCTAAACAATATTTGAAAGAGACATTCAGTCTTAGTTGTATGATATTGTAATATTATGAGTAATGCATTAACATACAAATTTAAAGTGGCTCTTCTTCTATATCTGTGAATTATCTATTTAGCCCCAGGGAATTCACAGAGAATTTTCAGCCTTCAGCTATCTCTTCTATACATTTGGCATTATCAGAGGGACTGGTTCTCTCATCAGATGGTACTCCTCATGCTTTATCATATCTAAGTATGCAATTTCTAGATAATTCTTCTAGTAAGAGCAAAGAGCAGCAATAAGATGATCGGAATAACTTTTTCCTGGTCATGAACAAACTGAACTGCAATATATTGTATTAATATACACTTAGGCAGGCTGTTCTCATTCTCTCAATCTGGGCAGGCTGAACATTAGGGGGTGCTGAAATTCATCATATTTCCCCTAAACAGAAAAGTAAGACCAGGCATTACTGTGGCACAGTAGTTTCGGCTTTACATTCAGTCTCATCTCTCCCCTCCCACTTCCTCCTTTAGCCAATCAGCTGCCACTCCCAATCACATTCCAGCTAACATACATTCCAGGATATTATTTACTTTCAGTTTCTGGAAGGCAAAGTTTCATATCTGAACATAATTTGTGTTTGTAGCCCATTCTGGGGCCTCATAAATAAGTGTGCTTAACTCTTTTTTGTGGTATTATGCATGCCATAGATATAAGATAACTCTTGGTTCAATTGCACACACAATTATTATACAATGCCTTTGGAAATTAGTGAAGTTATAAACAGTTTTTGTCATGTCCTCACAATGGATTTTCTTCATTTAGACACAAGCTATGACGATTATATCATTTCTTTTTAAACCAGACAAAACATGTCTCTCAACACAGCTCGCAATTTAATTCTAATTTTATTATCTCTAGTCACATACACAATGGCTAAGTTTCATTCTACAGGATAAAAACAAGCAGCTGCCACTATAACCATTTTAATTTATAAAACACATATTCACATATTATCTTTTAGTTGGCACACAGACTTAAGTTGTGGACTTTATTCAAGCAGGTATTATCAGTCAGTGTGCAGGAAAGAGATAGAAACCATGCTTTTTTTTAAAACAGAACAAAATGATATTATAATAATCTCAAACCAGATTCAAAGATCTATGAGAACAAATAGACAGATGCTGAAAGTTTTGGAATATTAACAAAAATACCCAGAGGAAGGATCCAAGAAGTACACTGTCAGCTAGAACTCGAGTCTCTGATTGCTGGTAGTGAGAGAATGATGAGATGTCCATAGAGTATGGAAAACACTGGAGACTCAATCTCCTGAGTTCTGACTGAAGCACCACTATATCAGTGCTGCTCCCAAGAACACAGAATACACAGGAAGAATGTTTGTCTCCCTTCAGGCTTTCTCCTTCTGTCTTCCAACCCTCTGAAACCATCTACTGGTGGGTGATAACATGGACACAGTTTGAGTTCTGTGAGTCATAGTACACAGAAAAGTATGAAAGCTTGGGCTTGCTGTTTACCTTGCTAGTATACTAATTAGTGCTGTTTTGGTATATCAGAGCATTGGAGACCCAGAAGTTTCATCAAAAGCTTCATAAAGAGCTCACAATGAATATATAGCATATATATGTATATGCAAATATATATATATGTACATATATATGCATGGTGTATGTGTGTTTGTGTGTGCTGCATGCTCACATCCCTTGGTGATGGACTGCATATGAAAATCAGAGGATAGCATGCTAAGTTTGTTCTCTTCTTCCACCATTAGTATCTTAGAACTCAAACCTGGCCTTAAGATTAGCAAAAATGAACTGGTAAGCCATCTCTCTCTCCCAACATAGATAAAATTCTATTATATAAAGGCATGGTCCAGGTTATAAAGCTATTAGATATTCTCCCTACAAATTAGTCAAACTAGCTGCTGTCTATGAGTGTGCATTTGGTAAGGGAGGTAGAATATTGTAGAAATCAGAAATCTAAGGTTAGAGCTTGTGTTTGCTGACAGCAGCCAGACCTGACTAACACAGAGATATTTACCTAAGCTACACTACCTTCCTAAGCCTCAATTTCTGCACCTGCAGGTACTCATACCGCCTTTCTTGTCTAGCAGGATTAAATTATTCAATAGCTACATATTGAACATCCACATTTCAGCGTAGATAGTGAGTTCTGCACTGGGAATACAACGAAGATGGCCCTCTTAGACGTTATTATCTATCAGAGAGATCAGGCATAATGAAACAACCGAAGAAAAATATACAATGAACACAGAGTGCATGGGTGCAAACGTGCTGATTGCTACGGTGGCAGGATTGCAGGCCGAAAAGCCACGCAAAGCTGCCTAGCAGACTGAAGGGCTAAAAGGATAGGAAGTCCTCACGGAGAGACATTTGGATTAAATCCCGTGGAGTGATAGCAGGTGCCTCGAGAAGGTGGATGCTGAACAGAGGGAAAGTAAGAGAGTGACAGCACATGAGAACGAGGGAAGCAAGGCATAATTGGAAGCCTGGAAAGTCGCAGAGAGCTGGTATATGTCCGAAATTATGCTTGCTTTCCCACCCCTTGCATTAGCAAGCCTAAAGACAGGCAGAGAGCGCCAAGCTAGCACTCTATTGTATACATTCTTTCATCCGACATTTAAGTTGTAATAATAACGTGGGCTTAAAAGGTTTGATTGCTTGATCACAGACGCTTGTTAATTAAAGGTGCAAAGAGGGGAATGATTAGTCAAGGGAAGTTTATACCTGAGGGAGAAATAGGATTAGCTTGCCTGAGAAATCAGATTAGTGTTCCTGGCAACAGGCCAGTTGCAGAGCAGCATGCAGAACCTCCAGAGAAATAAAAATCTCTATATTTTTGCAAGCGCTCTACAGGAGGACAGACCTCCACTCCACATGTCCTAGTACTGGGAGAGACACAAAGAGCGGCGTGTGTGGCTCACCCCTGACATTGACTGACTTTCCCCATATTAAATGTGTGATTTGCTAATTGCTCCTGGTGGAGATAACTCTGTCAGGAATTTTTTGGCTCAGAGTTCATGAGAAGGCTGTAGAATCGCTAACACTTGGTGATTAATGAGGAAGGTAGGTGTTCACATTCTCTTTTAGTGAGAGTTGGACTCCTTCCCATCCTTAGGGCCCCTCTGGGTTTAGCTCATATCAGACGGTGGCATGGGTTTCACTAAACTAGCAGCTTGGCTTCCAGTAAACTGATTAGGAAAGAGAATAGAGGGTGTCAGCTTAGAAATTAGGACTACAAAACCCAGCATGTCAAGGTAGCTGGGAGCCAGCCTGAGGAACTAAAAGGACAGAGGATTGGGATCCAAGTGAGCCCTAGTTAGAGCCCTGTCATGTGAACCCTGCAAATTAGCTTGCCTCTTGATGCCTCTGTAATAGAAGACTTGACTCGTAAAGCTGACCTTGAGGGAGTCTTAGAGAGATTTTGGATAGGGAAGTTCATGAATTTTCAGTTTAGGTCTCTTATTCAGTAAAAAGCATTTTCACAAACATCTTTACCCTGTGTCTGAGCTTTTTGCCAGATATCGGTGTCAGCAAAATTTCTTTTTATGTAAACACTTCTATATCAACATTGGATAAAAAAAATAAATCCCTAATATGTACAATATCTCCACAACTTAGGTTTCAGGTTTGATGATTTCAGGCATTAAACTATTGCCCAAGCCTTCAATGGTGCCCTGGACTGCCATGTCATTGTCCTACTTCACTCCTGTCTCCCACAGTGATGCTTATCTTATCTCCTGAGCACTGGCATGCTGCCTGGCTCAGAATGGCTCCCCATGAAAGCAACAGGCTGGAGAGATGTCTCAGAGGTTAAGAGCACTGACTGCTCTTCCAGAGGTCCTGAGTTAAACTCCCAGCAACCACATGGTGGCTCACAACCATCTATGATGACAACTGGTGCCCTCTACTGTATACATAATAAATAAATAATTTTTTTTTAAAAAAAGAAAGCAACAGACATATAGGCCTCTTCCTAAACTTTTCCATAACTTTGATCTTATCTGCCCTATACAGGATAAATAACTATCATCTATCAATATCTATATAACATTTTCTTATTTTATTGATATTAGTCTATCATAACTTCATAACCACTAGCTAACAACATGGAGATTTTGTAGATAAGCACAGTTTTCTTCATTATCATCATCCTTCAGAAATTACTGGGAAAAATGAGGTTCATATTTCTAAGGCTAATGAAGTTGAAACAACAATTGAGGCCTAAGCTAAGTTTCCTAGTACTTTTCTTTCTTCCTCTCTTTTAGAAAATAAAGGGTTTTTTTTCCCCTTGCTCTCCTTCCCTTTCCCTCCCAAACCCTCCCTGTCAGTCTTCAACATCCCTCCTCCCCATTCCTCCCATCTCCTCCCCAAAAGGGCAAGAAGTCCCAAGGTGAATCAGCTCAGCATCCACTCCAGGCAAGTCTATTTTCCTCATCCTAATATCAAGACTGGGTTAGGTGTTCCTCTGGGGAGAATGGGCTCCAAAGTGCCAGTCCACACATAGAAACACAGTCTGACCCCTCCCCTCAAGGCTCCACATACTGCCCATGTCAGTGGACAGCTGCCTATCCTTGGAGGGCTTAGTTACTTTTTTGAATAAAGTCTCATTTTTTTTTATATGTGTATATCCTTTGTTCAAACTCTCTTCCCCCTCCTGCCCCTCCCAGTCACTCTCTCTTCTCCCAATCTTCTTATCTCTTCCCCAGCAAGGGCAGGAGGTCCCAAGGTCCCAAGGTGGCTTAGTTCAGCATCCACTCCAGGCAATTTTTTTTCCTCATCTCAACATCAAGACTGAGTCAGCGGAGAGAGTGGGATCCAAGGTGCCAGTTCAAGGTGTTTCAGATCCCAAGCTGCTCAGTGGTTGTGGTTTGCAGCTTGGACATGCTTTACTTTTTGTTTAAAGTCCACTAATGCATGAGTATATTCCCTGCTTATTATTCTGGATTTGTGATAGCTCGCTCAGGAGGATATTCTCCAAATCCATCCATTTGCTTGCAAATTTTAGGATATCATTTTTTCTCACTGCTGAGTTGTACTCCATTGTTTAGATGTACCACAGTTTGTTAATCCATTCTTCAGTTGAGGAGCTTCTAGGTTGTTTCTATGTTTTTCCTATTATGAGTAATGCTGCTGTGAACATAGTTGAGCTAATGCTTTTGGAGTGTGAATGTGCATCTCTAGGGTATATGCCCAGTAGTGATATTGCTGGGTCCTTGGGGAGATTGATTCCCAGTTTCCTGAGAAACTGCCATACTGCATTCCAGAGTGGCTGAACAAGCTTACACTCCCACCAACAATGGAGGAGTGTTCCCCTTACTCTGCAACCTCTCCAGCATAGGCTGTCATCTGTGTCTTTAATCTTAGCCATTCTGGCAGGTGTAAGGTGATATCTCAAAGTTGTTTTGATTTGCATTTCTCTGATGGCTAAAGATGTCGAGTACTTTTTCAAGTGCCTTTCAGCCATTTGTAATTCTTCTACTTAGAAATTGTGGGATTTTTCCTCTCAAGCCTTATCCTCTTCCTCATACAGACTCTTCTCATCTGTTCCCAGCTGGACCAGGAGCTTAGCCCAGTGCTCAGCCATGTATCTGTCTCCACCTCTATTTATTGTTGAATGTCATTTCTGTGATGGCACTTGGGGTATCTATTCATTTGATTGTAGGGGAAGTCCTGTGAAGGCATCACCTTCACTATTGGTTGGAGACCTAGGCAAGGACATCCTGTGAGTTCTTTTTTATTTTTAAAAAAAAACTTTACTTATTTATTTATTTGTCTTGGTGTTTGCCTGGAACTGGAACTACAGACAGTTGTTAGCTGCCATGTGTGTGTGCTGGGAATCGAACCCGGGTCCTCTGGAAGAGCAGACGGTGCTCTTAACCACTGAGCCATCTCTCCAGCCCCATCCTGTGAGTTCTTGTAGTTGACCTTAGCACCTGGTCCACTTTTTCCTAACCCACATTGGCTTCCTTTATTAATGAAATATATTATTATAAGAAGTCTCTTGGCTGCTCATACTTCCAGAATAGTAAGTGACATTATTCTTGGTAATCGACTGACTTCCATTTATTCAGAAGCCGAGGCTGATAATAAACAGTGCTTTTATTCCTCCTCCTGATACTCCTATATCTACTATGTGTTATCACTTACACACTGATAGTTGTGCTCTGTCCCAAGCCACATTTTGATTCACTTCCATCTCATCCATTGTGATCTTGGTACTCACCAATTGCTACCTGGACTCCCTCCCTTCTTAGCTACTTAAGAACCTCTTTTCCAACTTCCTTCCCCAAATCCCTGTATGTATTCTGAGGAGTATTCCAGATAATTTTTTTTTTACCAGCAAACATTGGTTCTACCAATTTCTTTTTCAAAAGTCTCTATTGCTGTTTTTTTTTAAAGTAAAGGAAACTCCAAAGTCCATATCATGAAAGAGAAATCTTTCCAAGATTCAATCCTAGTCTCTCTTCCCTTCATAGATATATTGTCCGCCTTTCTGGTTCTGCTCCTGTCTTACAGTCATCTCAACATTGTGCCAAGTTATTCTTGGCTCCCTGCCTAGAGTGTAGAACATTGTTTGACAGTGTTCAATATATTTTGCATGAAAGAATAAATTTATAAATTGATATTAAATTGGATTAAGATTCTCATTCAGACTGTCCCTAATCATAAGCATGACCTTCTTTTAAGGCCTTGACACCATTCCTGAATTGAGCTGGAGACAATTTGGACCAACACCCTGGGTTTGTGATAGTAATTGTCCTGGTGGCATTACCTATGATATTATCTAGATTTTTGTACTTGTGAGTGATATTAGCTCAGGCTGATTGATTGCTAACATAGGAAGTGGGATGAATAGCAGAGGACATAGTCTAAACTTTAAAAATATCTTTTATTTTTGCTTTTATTGAAAATGGATTATTTTCTAGTTCAATATATCCTGATACAAGGTTTTTTTTTTTTTTTTGCCTCTACCAATCTCAGTTTGTTCCTATGCATCCTCCCATCTGGATCCACTAATTACTGCCCCTCTTGAGAAAAGAATGTGCTTCTAAGATAAAATACAGACCACCACATCAAAGTTGAGCAAGGCAAAGCAACAGAAGAAACAAAAGGGGTCCTAAAAGAAGGTACAAAAGTCAGAGACTCACTCATTCACATATTCAGGAGTCCCATAAAAATACTGAGCTGAAATACATAATATAAGCTGTAGCGGGAAATCAGGAACTATATATGTGAACGATCGAGCGGGGCGTGGTTAACTAAAAAAAAATTCCAAAAGTAGATGTTCGAGGGAGGGGACCAGGACAAAAAGTCGTCATTCTCTCGTGAGAGTTCCCCAACCGAGTGCGCAGTTCGCTCCAGCTGCCCGGGAGTTCGGACGTACGGCATAAAGATAAAAAATCTTCCTTAAAAAGGCTCCGGCGCGCTACAACCTCATCCTGTCATCTTCTCCTAAAACCGGCTCTGTTTTATAAGCTATTTTCTCCAAATAAACCCTGTTTAACACATATCTCAGAGCGGGTTTTTACCGCGATAATTGGCGCCCAACGTGGGGCTAATTCTACTAACCTGCCGAGTTCCTCACTCACCCACAGAGCTGGTCTAAACTTGGTTATCAGCTGTGCACAAGTCTCCTATACACAACCAAAAACAAATCTACCCGCGACAGACCTTCTGAGAGACAGATTGACCCGTTCTAGTAAAACACGCCTAATAAAATTTGTTAAAAGATCTAAAAAAGACCCTCCCAGCCAAATCACCACCTCGTTTCCCGCAACATTGTTGCTGCTGCTAATCATGACAGCGACATCTGCTAGCCATAAGTTCTCATTACATCTGAGTATATTTTTTCTTCCTTTTCTTTTCTACATATTTTTTTCCTTTCTACAATGTCTTACCAGATAAATGTTCAAAATTTTTCTCACTTTGTCACAATGATAATAAAAAATTATTTCCAAGATTACACATTTAAAAGTTATCTCCATCCAAAAGTCCTTTTACTTTTTTGTGTAATAATATACTTCATACTTAGCTATTTTAAGACATCTCAACATAAAAAACATGAGGCTAAGATGTCTGACATAGATAAACATATTAAGACACTCCAAAAACTCATTGTTTCCATAAAAAAGAGGTCTACTTTAATTACAAAAAAAATTTAAAACTCACATTGATAAAAATTTTAAAAAATTAAATAAAGACATTGCTTCCGGTTCCGCCACCGGGACTGGTGCTCTCTGCCGCGTCCCAGCACACTCTGGAGCAGGGGCAGCTGAACTCTGCACCTGGCCACACCCACAGCTCCTGCTGCTGAGGGAATCTGCAAGGATCCCTACTACGACCCCAAACTGAGTGAACTGAGCAAACCAACTGCAGGGGTCTCTGAGGGGCGGATTCGAAACCTGACCAGAGGTGAGGAGGGTTCGGCAGGCCTCAGCGCCTGTATCCTGGCCTGGGAGGGAGAGTTGAGCTCACATTGCTTCCGGTTCCGCCACCCGGACCGGTGCTCTCTGCGGCGTCCCAGCGCACTCTGGAGCAGGGGCAGCTGAACTCTGCACCTGGCCACACCCACAGCTCCTGCTGCTGAGGGAATCCGCAAGGCTCCCCACTACGACCTCGAACTGAGCGAACCAACAACTGCAGGGGTCTCTGAAAGACAGAATCAAACCCTGACCAGAGAGGTGACAGGAGACACACAAACCCAAGTGCCACAACTGACCAGGACCCACATAATCGTGAACCACTGAAGCCATGGGCAAACGTCAGTGCAAGAAATTACATAATAATACAAAGGGCAATATGGTAACTCCAGAAGAGAGTGGCGATCTTACAAATACAAGGCCTGAACTGAGCAATGAAGAGGAAACAGAAGGAAGCAACACCAAAAATTCCTTTTTGATGATCATCGAAGCTCTCAAAGAAGATATGAAAAAAAGCCTTAAAGAAACAGAAGAAAATACAAACAAAAAATTGGAAGAGATGAACAAATCTGTGAAAGAAACATACCAGGAACTAAAAGCCAAAATGGAAGCAATAAAAAAGGCACAAAATGAGGCAAAGATGGAAATAGAAAACCTGAAGAAAAAAGCTGGAACCACAGATACAAGCATAACAAACAGAGTTCAAGAGATGGAAGATAGAATCTCTGAAGTGGAAGACTCAGTAGCTCAAATAGATATACCAGTCAAAGAAAATAGTAAAACTAAAAAAGCCATATCTCA
>PVIH01018220.1:0-39238 GCA_004025045.1 Sigmodon hispidus | reverse complement strand
AAATTCAGAGGGAAAGATGAACACAAAGAAAATATAGGTGTAGCAATCTTATTTGTATGTCTACCCTTGATAAGCCATGCTTATCATTCTTATCCTCTATATAGTTATTGTTAACTCTTCCACATTTTAAATTCTTTTTACTGTGTGTTTTTTTTTTTTAATAAATACAAAATAAAGGAAAAAAAAAAAAAAAAAAAAAGAAGTTGTTTTTGTCTGGACTTGGCTTTCCTAAGTGCCTGCCACATTCTCTGACCACAGGAGACATATCTTTAACAGCCACGTAAGCTGCTGAGTGGCTCAGTTCAGCTCATGTTGTTTGTGGCTCACTCTAGCCCAAAAGTCCTAGAGTCAGACCTTTGTACACAAAGCGATAGCCAGTTTGAGAGGCTTCAGGAATGGGAGCCCACATCTGGCTATCTGTCCAGGAATTTTTATAGATTTCTTAGGGTCTATGTATGTTTAATTGAGCCCCATATAGAGCTCCTCATGTGTAAATAGATTTTTCTTTGGGGCAACAACTCACAAATAACAACACAGAGGTATACTGATTATGAAAGCTTAGCATTATCTTAGCTCTCTGATTGGCTCTTAGAACTTAAATTAACCTGCTTCTTGATACCTATTTTACTATGTTTATTTTTACCTTTCTACCTTTCTGTATGACAGGCTCTCTCCATGGCACCTTTCTGGCATCCCCATATTCCCTGACTTTTGGCTTTCAACCCTTTATTTGCCTATCACACAGAAAAACATCTTCACAAAATATCCATGTATTCTGCAACATGCCAGGTATGGGATATGTAGTCAGAGTATCTGTCATGGCCTAGCCCCACGATCCAAACCTGCACTCTCAAATAAGCACACAAAGACTTATATTAAGTTCATGCTGTTTGGACTGTGACTCAGGCATATTTCTTGCTAACTCTTATTCTTAAGTTAACCCAAGATTAACCAAGTGGATTAGTACCTTTTCTCAGAGCATTTTCTTGTCTTCTCTCCTCTGCATCTGCATACTTGGCTCTTCCTCTTATCAGAGTTTTCTTAATTTGTTAGTCCCACAAATAATTTGTCTTCCTTGTGGCAGATCAGCATTTTTTTAAACCAATAGGAGGACAACTATTTACAATGTACAAGAACATAAGTCCACAATAGGAATATATCTCATGTAGTTGAGACCAACAACCAATCAGAAAGTGGGTTTATTACTCCCTTTTTATAAGTGCTAATATTGTCCCAGAACATAACCTGCAGGCTGTTTATTGTTAGAGCTCTCAGGGTTCACAACTAGGTAAAATTAGTGATTTATTTTTTGTCTTATTTGCATGCAGAAGACCACCCATTTCAATGAAAGCAAGGCAGTAGAGATGAATTTGACAAATCCATTAAAATATGCACTAGATTACAGTGTTTAAAACCAGGTATACTTTACAGTCATGTTAAAAATGTGTTGAACTGTGCAATTGGTTGTGTGTAATAAAGGTCATGTTAGTATCTCTGCAGCAAAATTATGAGCACAGCTTTGTATGGTTGTTTCTAAATATTTAATCATAGCAATGCCATTTAATTGTTCAATTGAACAATGCTAGTCACTTATTCAGTGAAGAAATTCAGTTTATAATGAACAAATTATAGAATTTTTACTATTAGCATTAGGCAATAATAAAAATCTGCCAGAGAAATATCAATTCCTTTAACAGTGGAGCTAAAGCCATCACTACCTTATTTTATAAAATATTAAAGCTTAAAAACATTTTATTTTA
The DNA here is from genome assembly GCA_004025045.1 of Sigmodon hispidus. Taxonomy (NCBI): domain Eukaryota; kingdom Metazoa; phylum Chordata; class Mammalia; order Rodentia; family Cricetidae; genus Sigmodon; species Sigmodon hispidus. The sequence goes on along the minus strand of PVIH01018220.1, from coordinate 37,478 downwards.
TCTAGGTTTCTAAAATAAAGCAATGCTTTATAAAATATTAATAAATATTTTAGAAACATTCTTGACCTACAAATTTAAATGAAGCTTGGCATGATTGCTGAAATGTAATTTAAGCTACTATTTTTCTCATGATCACATCCTTATGCATAATGTCTTCAAATCAGAACTACTTTTTTTACTAGAATTAGACATGTATCCTATTATTGTTTTTAAAGAACATCGCAATCTGTTATGCATTTTAAACTCCATTTGGAAGCTTCTTTTATGTATGTGAAAATTCTGCTTATGAAACCCAGGGTTATTTTGTGCATCCTACCAAGTGTCTTTAAAGCGAGTTTCTTTCCTGGAGACATGATGCATTCCCTCTTTCCCATTTTTTCAGACATTTTAATGTTAATTGTTTCCTATAGTTAGCATTAGCTCCAGGAAGGATATTCTTTGTAAAAGATTCCTGCAGTCAGTTTCACACACTTTTGTGGTTCATTGGTCTTTTACAGAATTACATTTCAATTGATTCTCATATTTAGAATACATTAGTTTCATTAATAATTGATGGCATCCTATGTATGACACTTTAACTATTACTTTGAAAATATGTAGTGAGAGATTTAGTAGCTGCTTTTAAACGTGAGATGAGTGAAACTGTCCTGCATTTATTACTTTGTACATACAGCCAAAAGATGAATTAACACAAACTATTCAAAATAGAAGGTATTTTCTTATCAGAATAACCAGTGAGCATTGGTGATGGTCAAGATTATAAGTAGTGAGTAGTATCTACAGTAAAATGGTATGGTTCATTATGAGTTTCTATTGATATTAAAAATAAAGATATTTTTCTTTTGATTTAATGTATGCATAATATTTATTTTGTCTAATTGTATTAATTAGCTTATAAAATTATTTCTCATAGAATTGAAATATTATGGAACTAATACTATTTTCATCAAGAAATAAACTCAGTGCCTGCATTTGAATAGCCAAAATGACATATTAAATATTGGTATTTGGTAGAGTTCAAAGGACAAATGGTTCCACTTTATGAGTAGTCATTCAGCCACATGGTAAAATTCCAATAACTAATGTGCCATTCTAATAAAATTAAGTGTATCCACTCCTTAATAGCATTTTGGCATTCTTTTGAAAACCATAAGTTCTTGTTGCTTTTAAGTATTGACATTAAAAAAGAGATACAGCATTAGGAAATGAGTTTGTCATGATGAAATTTTTCATAGTAGATATTGCCAAAATGTGTCATCTCATTTTATTTGGACTGCATATTTCTATTCAATGAGAACAAAGCAGATACATCATTTAGAAGATGTTGGTTTACATATTTGTCATCTTAAACTATGCATAATGAATTTTCAGATATTTAAGACATATTTAAAGTTTAAATATTTAAATTGTTTTGCAAATTTCATAAAATATCAGACATATTTAAAGTTTAAATTTTAAAGGAATATTTTAATTTTATATAGTAAATATTAAAGATAAACTTCTTCCATGCTCTTTGATTATTAGGATTAACATAGTTAAAATGGTCATTCTACCATGAGCAGTCTAAAGATTCAATGCTATGCCCCTCAAAATTCCAACACAAACTTTCAAGACCTTGAAAGGACAATTCTCTACTTCATATGGATAAACAAAAACACAGAATAGCTAAGACTATTTTAAATAATAAGTTGCTGGAGGTCTTACAATTTCCTCTTTTAAGTTGTGCTACAGAAGTATTATAATAAAATCCTCATAGTATTAGCATTAAAAACAGAAATATTGATCAATGGAATACAAATAAAGACACAGACTTAAATCTACATACCTATAGATACTTGATGTTTTATGAAAAGTCAGAGATACATACAGAAAAAATACAGCATCTTAAAAAACGATGCTGGTCAAATTGGATGGCTAAATGTATAAGAATGCAAATGGATCCATACTATCATCCTGCACAAAACTTTAACCTAAATGTATTGAAGACTTCAGTAAAAAACTTGACATTATAAACCTGATAGAAGAGTAAGTAGAGAACATCCCTGACCTAATAGTCATGAGAGACAGCTTTTTAAACCCATTACCAATTGTGCTGGCACTTAGATCAACAACTAATAAATGGAATCTCACAGACCTAAAAAAACTTCTGTAGAGCAAAAGACACCATCATTTTAACAAAGCCAGAGCCTATGGACTCATAAAAGATTTTTACCAACTATACAACCAATAGAGGACTAATATCACAAATATATAAAGACCTTAAGGCATTTGATATTAAATAACCCAAACCATCTAAAATTGTGGTAAAGATAAAAAACAGAATTCTCAACATGTAAAACACAAATTGCTGAAAATACTTATAGAAATGTTTCACATTTTTAGCCATCAGGGAAATGTAAATCAAGACTGCTTGGAGATTTCATCTTAGACTTGTCAGAATATCTAAATAATTATTTCAAGTGACAACTCATGTTCATTCTGTCAAAAATGTAAAGTGAGGGAAATAGTCACCATTGCTGGTAATAATGCAAACTTTTATAGCTAGCAAGAAAATTAATATGGTGGTTCCACATAACATTGAAAATCTATTTACCTTGTGGTCAGATATATGACTGAAAGGCATCTACTTAAAGTACATATCATTCTACATCAACCATGTTCTCTGATATTTTATCTACAATAACTGGAAACTAGAAATAACTTAGATGTCACTTAATCAAAGAGTTAATAAATAAAATGTGGTGTGTTTACTAACTGAAGGAATCCTCAGCTATTAAAAACAAATTAAACGCATGAAATTTGCAGAAAGATGGGTAAAAGCAGAGACAATCATCCTGAGTGTAGTAATCCCGAAACCAGAAAACAAACAAACAAAAACTGTTCTGTATTCAGTTATATGTGGATATTAAGCATTAAATAAATTATAAGCAGTCTACAATCTATAAACCCAAAATAGTTAGGTATAAAGGAAGGAACTAAGGTACGCATAGATCTCCCAGGGAGAAAGGAATTAAAGAAAAATTATAGGTGGCATGTTCACAGTAGAGAAAGTGGAAGAAGATCAAGTGAGGAGGGGATATGGGGTTGAATGAGAAGAGAAACAGCTCGAATTGAGGAGCAGTTTTGCATTTATATGGAAACCTAGTACAGTGAAAATTTCAGAAAGTATATGAAGAGGATCCTAACTAGATCTCCTAATAATGGTAAATATAGAGAATCAACCGGCCATCTCTTGGAAAAAAAAATGAAGCCTTCAGTAGAAGGACTAATTGCATTTAATTGAGTTTTCGGACAATGATTCCCCATTGAAGTCCCCAAACAAGATAGGCTGTTGCTAAGTCAATGGATTGTTCTTAGTAAACTTAGAGAAAGACTCCATTATTTCTGACAACACTAACTCACTGGACAAAGAGATGTCAGTTTGTACCTATATGCAGACTAAATTCTGGCATTCTAGTGTTGTTAACAATGCAGACTACCAAAAGTGAAGTGTAAACAGCAACCCAGTCACAAAACTACAATTGACCTACTATCTCTGCAAGAAGAACAAAGGTGGCATCATATTGTGAGTGTATGTACTTTGATTTAAAGTCCACACAACAAGGAAGCCATATCTGACACTGATTAGGTGAGCAAGATCAAGATATTAAATAGCCCAAGAACCTAAAGAAAGACAAACCACTAAAGGACTAATATAAATATATAAAGTACATTTATAATATATATAAAGATATTCTGCTATGCTCATCAATGGGTGTTTATACAGTCATCTTCAGAGCAGATGGAAACAGATGCAAAAATACACAGCCAGCTATTGCACAGAAAGATAATTCTGGGTTGTCTCCATCAAATTCATCACCCCAGAGCTTAGAGAACCATACAAATGTGGAAGCTCAAAGAGTGTGAGAGCCAGATGGAAATGGAGGACAGCAGCATGGAAAGAGGCCAACTGAATCAACTATGCAAGGTATACAGAAATAGATTCAAGAAACAGGCGCATGCCTACCTGGATCTGAACAAAGTCTTCTGTATGTATCTTACAAATGTAAGCTTAGTGTTTTCATTAGATTCCTGAGTATGTGACTGAGTGGGACTATGATTCTAGAGTTGCTTTGGGAACTCTTCTTCAGCTGTAGAGTTGCCTTGTCCAGTCTTGATATTATTTCTTGCTTTATCTTAATATACTTTATTATGTTATGTTTGGTTACCATCTCAGGACTAAGGTTCATTTCTAATGAAAGACAGGAAGGGAATGGATCTTGGGTAGATTAGGGGAGGAACTGAGAAGTGTTGAAAGTATAGAAACAGAAAATAGTATTATTGTTTGACAAAATAATCTATTTTCATAAAAAGAAATATAAAAACTTATATTTTATACAACTATATATACATATATACATATCTATATATGTGCAACTTATTCTGATGAACTAGATATGCACTGATATATGTTGTTGAAAATAGAACAAAAAACTGATTTCTATTAAAGAATCTTTCTGTAATGGAATTGAGAAATGATGGGCTTAACCTTATAAATAATGAATAAGCATTATGGAAAATAGTATTTTATAAAAACAATGCTCTAGTAAAATAATTATTAGATTAAATAAAAAATGTTAAGTTTTTAAATATATTTTTATGTTTAAACTATAGTGTAATATAAATATACTTATACATAATAAAATACTTCTAATTTTATCATGTGAATTTTTCTGTTATTTTTAATATTAGAGAGGTAGCATTTTACTTTGTGCTTTGCATTCAAAATAAATATAAATTTTACCTATAAAAACAAATAAATAAGCTAAACTTCCAATTCTGATATTGGTTATTATGTTAGAATATGTATTTATTGAGCAATTGCCTATGAACCTGTACTAGGAAATAAATTTAACTTGTCAGGAATTTAGATTACAATTCAAAAGATTCATTTAAATATTCTATGCTCAATATCTTGTTATACTCTCTATTTTCCTTAAAAGTGGCAAAAGGATTAGATAAAATTAAGGCTAAATAAATGCTCCAAAATTTATGAAATTAGAGAAAGAATAAGATGAGCAGGCTAGTAGAATAAAATTATGGAAATCATAGTGGAAAATCTTCTTAGATATGGAAGTCAGAGTCAGCCATTTATTTTTATTATGAATGAAGTCTCATTTTTTATCCATGTATCCTCTTGTTCAAACTCTCTCCCTCCTTCTGCTCCTCCCAGTAAATCTCTTTTCTCCCCATCTCCTTATCTCCTCCCCAACAAGGGCAGGAGGTCTCAAGGTCACAAGGTGGCTCAGTTCAGCACCCACTCCAGGCCAATCCGCTTTCCTTACCCCAAAATCAAGACTGGGTCAGGTGTTCCTCTAGAGGGAATGGGCTCCAAGGTACCAGTCCAAGGTGCTTCAGATCCCAGGCGGTTCAGTGGTTGTGGTTTGCAGCTTGTACATGCTTTTCTTTTTACTTTTTTCTTTAAAGTCTACTAATGAGTGAGTAATCCCCTGCTTCTCTTTCTGTGTTTGTGATACCTCGCTCAGGAGGATATTCTCCAAATCCATCCATTTGCCTGTGAATTTTTCTTACTGCTCAGCAGTACACCATTGTTTAGATGTATTGACTTCACCTAACTTATAGTCGTTAATTCAGAAACAGAAAGCTAGTATACCTAAAGGTAAATATATTTATTCATTAGTAATATACTTGGCTGTATCACTATTTTTGGCTCTGTCATCTTGTTTCATCAGATTTTTTTAGGTATCTTCTTTCTCACTGTCTCTCTTGTCTATGTCTCCCTGTCTCTTGCTCTCTCTCTCTCTCTCTCTCTCTCTCTCTCTCTCTCTCTCTGTGTGTGTGTGTGTGTGTGTGTGTGTGTGTGTGTGTTTGTGTTTTAATGAATATTTATCTACTAATGCTTTCCAGAAAAAAGAAAGTTCCTCATGGTTTACATTTTTTTTTCTTGTCGTTGAGGCTCTTGCCTCCCAGTCACTCTTGGCTTCAAGAAGTTTCAGGCTTAAACTAGCTACAAAAGGTAAATAGGGTACAGCAAAATGACAGTGGGGTGATAGAGAAATGGTGTTTTATGAAGGAACTGAGCAGTTACAATGGGAAATGACCATAGATGTAGTGTATTTCAGCTTGCTCTTTATTCAAAAAAGGCTTTTTTTTCATGTCTACCCATGCTCTTCCTCTCTTCCCTCCTCCTAATCCTTCCCAATCCTCCTTCAGCCTTCCCCCATCCTGTTCTCCCATCCATTTCTCAGGGGGGAAAGGAGTCCCAAGGTGGGTCAGCTCAGTGTGATGGGATGAGGAAATCAGACCTACCTAAAATTGTTTATATATTTAATGAATGCCTATTTTCCAGTGAGTCAGTGCTTCCTCTTATATAATTCTGGTGTCAGGTGACTGAGTCCTTTTGTTGTTGCTTCTGATGTGTTTTTGAAAAGCAAGAGTCTTCTGACAGTTCTGCACACAACACAGACAAACAAAAGTGCATCAAGCATGGTTTATAATGCACAAAGACCTTTGTTTACTATAAATTAAAAGGTGTTGGCAGTGACAAAGATTACTAACCCCCACAATGTACCACTGCAGTCATGTATATTAAGTCTCCACAACTAATGAGTCACATTTTAGGACATTTTTAAGAAAGATCATATAGTCTTGTAATGAGCTAACAGATGTAAAGGGAGTATTTTTCTTGAACTGGAGATTGAATGCATCTTCTGCATTTGGACATGTCTCTTTATGGCTGTTGATGAAAAAGAATTCCAGGTTTGTGACAAAACCTTTTTTTTTCAGACAATTAAAAAGTATTGTAATATTGATTCTTAGAGTTCCTACTATATTCATTCAAAGAATGATCATATAATTTTATTGTATTAGTATTTTCTAAAATATTAGATTATTCATAATAAAAAATAAAAATATTTTGTTAGATTAAAAAAAAAACAACAAAAAACCAACAACAACAAAAAAAGAAAATAGAACCCAGGAAAACCAACCCAGGTGTAGCATCGCCATAATGGGCTGGACCTTCTATATAAATTTTTAATTAAGAAGATTACTTCCAGGCTTGCTTACAGCAAGTAAAATAACATATATCATTGTAACCCCCCACCCTAACCATACTCAAGTTCATTACTAAAAAATGATGCTCTTGTTTTTACAATTTGATAATAACAGAAATAATTGCGAGAGAAAAAATGAGAAAACTAATAATGTTATCGTTATACTTGTTGAAATAGCAAATTACTGTGATTCCTTCTGTCATTTGGTGGCACCCAAAAATAAATGTGGTATACCAAATAAGGAACATAGTACTACCATACGATATGTACATGGGATACCTAAAGGAAGCTTGCATTCATCTTGGTGACCATTCACTACTTAGAGTGCTTACAAAGCTCTTAGACTTAAAAGGTTATCTAGAGGACACTGAAGAAAATAAAAGTGCCAGACATCAAACTTAGCTAAGGTAGCTAGAAAAGTAGTTCCTCTCTGATAGATTTACTTTCAATTCAGAAAGTTGAACTATTTTATTCTCTCTGAGGTCTCTGAGCCAAGCCAAAAAAAAATGGCTGTGGGCACCAGATGTTTGGGAAACTAATCTAAATGAAATGCTTTGGTTTTTTCTTTATGTAGTTTTTTGTGGTTGATGCTGTTGTTGAGGATTTGTAACCATTTTGGTACAACCACCAATGCTCACAAAAATGATACTATACAACAATTTCAAAACCAATAGAATCAAAAAGTAAACCAGACATTGTGATAGGTAGGGAATTGAACACCATGGCCAAAAAGATGTGTGGGCTTTAGACAGTGTTCACTCTGCCACTATTTGAGTATAAGCACCTTATTTTTATCACTTGCAATCATATGTAGGCAAAAGTGAGGATGAATAAGTTTCTTTTGACTTTATTTAATTTCTAATTAATCATTTATTGAAGCAAATGTAAGGATTGAGTAGCAACCAGATGTTTGAAGGTCATATTGGATAAACAGGAGAGGGAAAAGACTTGGTAGAAGGTTGGGAGGATACTGGATATTTTCCAGGCTGATCAACTGCTCATTGAATAGCTGTGATCACAGGTATCATGAAATGTAGACATACATATTTGACTTCCAGATTGGAAAAATTTATAAAGAACTTTTTTTAAAAAATGTCTTGACCTGAAACAGAGACTTTTCATTGAAGAGTTATTGTCACAAACATTGCCAAAATTATAGCTTAAATGGGCATATTCTTCAGTTCTAATCACTGAAAATAATGTCTGCTGAAAATATACAATACTGAACGAGACAGAACAAGAATAATGACATTATCTCTGTGCATTTCTAAAGACAAATTGTGCTCCAGACTAGACAGGCTAGTAGCAGAAATGCCTTTGGATTTTATTGTTATAATGAAAACTAAAAAACCCAATTTTTCTTTTCACTCTTTTTTACAGAGTGTATTGTGTTGTATGCCTGTGTATGTACAGGCACATTCAAATTTATGTGGGTGCAACTGTGTGTGCAGGTGTTTGCACATACATGTTTGGAGTTCTAAAATACTGAAGCTCATGTCAAAATTTGCCTCAATTACTCTCTGCCCTGTGATTTAATGCAGTCTTTCCAATAACTCCAGAGCTGTTTGATATAACTGAGCTTCCTAATGAGCTTTGTTCAATAATGCTTTTACCTTCCTAGTGCTGAAATTATAGGAAGATTGTCATGTCCACCTTAAATTGAAAAAATTTCTGGGCACCGAAATCCCAAACTTCAAGCTTACACACACTTTATTCAATAAGCAAACTCCTCAGTCCTAACATTTCTTTTAGCATATTGGTTCTCTTTAAGTCCATGCAGAAACTTTTTATGAAATTATATCTGATGTAGTCAAATTTGGTTTATCAGGAGGTATACTATATTGTTTTAGTTAGAGTGGTTTAACAGTACACTGAATGGCTTAATGAACAGCAATTCTTCAGTAAGTTTTGTATTATGTAGTCCATGATCAACGAGTCAATATAAACGGGTTGCTAGAAGATCAAACTCTAGATCCAGAACTGCCTGATAGCTCCCTAGACCTTAATATGTGAATATTTGCTTAAACCTCAAAGGAACTTAGACAGCTTTCAAGGATTCCACATAATACCTTCTAAATAGTTCAGACAAGTCTTCTATAACCTAACTGAGGAGGAGCAAACATGTAGTGAAGTAGCAAATAGAATATGTCAATGATACTGTAACTCATTTCCCCTCCATTAAGATATTACCATAAAAAACCAGAACACTAATGCACAGGGAAATGGCAACAACACAAAAAAGAACAAGAACCAAATTAAAAGTGAAGAAATCATTAAACGAATAAAAATGGTTTTACTTTTAAACTGCTGGAAATGATTTCAAGCAATTTAAAGGGAATGGTATGTAAATGCCTTGAAGAAAATAACAAATGGTGTTGACATAGCTGGATGGAAGTGTGTAGAAAAATGTAAATAGATCCGACCCTGTCACCCTGCACAAAACACAAATCCAAGTGGATCAAAGACCTCAATATAAACTCAGCCACTTTGAACTTGATAGAAAAGAAAGTGGGAAATACACTTCTACAAATTGGCACAGGCGACCACTTCCTACGTATCACACCAGTGGCACAGACATTAAGACCAACAATCAATAAGTGGGATCTCCTGAAGCTGAGAAGCTTCTGTAAAGCCAAGGACACTGTCAATTGAACAAAAAGACAGCCTACAGAATGGGAAAGGATTTTCACCATCCCTGCAAGTGATATAGGAATGATCTCTAAGATATATAAAGAGCTCAAGAATCTAGAGCTCAAAACCTTGAATAACCCAATCAAAAAATGGGGTACAGATCTAAAAAGGGAATTCTCAGCAGAGGAATTATGAATGGCTCAAAGGCACCTAAAAAAGTGCTCATCATCTTTAGCCATCAGAGAAATGCAAATCAAAACAACTTTGAGATACCACCTAACACCTGTTAGATTGGCTAAGTAAAAGGCACAGATGACAGCCTATGTTGGAGAGGATGTGGATCAAGGGGAACACTACACCATTGTTGGTGGGAGTGTAAGCTTGTTCAGCCACTTTGGAATGCATTATGGTGGTTTCTCAGAAAATTGAGAATCAATCTCCCCAAGGACCCAGCAATACCACTTCTGGGTGTATACCCTAAAGATACACATTCACACTCGAAAGACATTAGCTCATCTATGTTCATAGCAGCATTATTTGTAACAACAAGAACCTGAAAACAACCTAGATGACCCTCCACTGAAGAATGGATTAACAAATGGTGGTACACCTACACGATGGAGTACTACTCAGCAGTAAGAAATAATGATATCCTAAAATTTGCAAGCAAATGGATGGATTTGGAGAATATCCTCCTGAGTGAGGTATCACAAACCCAGAAAGATAAGCAGGGGATGTACTTACTCATTAGTGGTCTCTAAACAAACCAACAAGAAAAAATACAAGCTTGCCCAAGCTGCAAACCACTTGGGATCAGAAACACCCTAGACTGACCCTTCAGATCCTATTACACCTATAGGAACACCTGACTCACTCTTGACGGAGGGGGGACAAAACTGGATTTGTCAGGAGGGGAGACTGATCTAAGCTTTATTGGATCAGTGGGACCATGGGACTGTCTGCAGCCTGCCCAGGGAGGGGATGGGGAGTTGTGGAGAAAGAAAGGGTGACCTGATGTGGCGGGACCTTGAGTGGGGATATACAGGGATAGGAAAAAAAAATCCAGAGGGAAAGCTGAACACAAAGTAATTTTATGTGTAGCAAATTATTTGCATTATCACCCTTGATAAGTCATGCTTATGATTTTTATTTTCTTTATAGTTATTGTTAACTTATCAGCATTTTAAATTCAGTTTACTGTTTTTCTTGATAAATACAAAATAAAAAAAATTAAAAATAAATAAAAAAAAGTTATACTCAAGAAAGTAGTAGCCAAAATAGCAAAACTGAATTAGACATGAAATGAATTAGTAAATAAGTTGTTTTGGTGGAAAAATCTTACTATGAATGCTATTATTGAAGACTAGTGAGTTCCTAATATTATATAAAGTATCAATTTGTTGGGAGCCAAGGCCAACTTAGCCATATTTTATAAGTTAGCTCCTATAGCTAGCCAGCAGTCATTTGTCAGAAGGCTACATTCCCTATTGTCTTTAGCTTAACCATGACTTCTGATAATCTGGCCTGATTCTCTCAGCTCAGCAGGTGACATCCTCCAGACCCTCAACTGATAACAGATAGAATTCCATACTAATTCTACCCTGTCTGTTACTCTCCCTCAAAGGCTTGCCACATTCTTTTGTATTTCCCACCCCCTTTCCTCACAGCTACCTGCATGGCACAGATTCTGTATAAATATTGCCTGTAACAATAAACCTGAGGAAGACTTGAACAGAGAGATTTGTCTTGTCCTTCCGTTCTTTTGTGTTCCTGCCTTCCATTTGTTTCTTTCCTAGATTTAGGTTCATGCTGAAGACCCTGCTGGCCGGGGCATCAATTTGCTTAATAAAATAAAATTTGAAAAATTAAAAAAAAGAAAAAAAAAGAAAATTTATCAATAACTTTACAAGAACATCCTTATTGTCACTACTTCTTAGTTACATCTAATGTACTTTCAAGTAGGATCAGCTTTAATTGACTAGCTGATAATCTCAGGAGCAAACGCTTATTGTGGTTTGGAATCAGTGACTCCAAAGAGATAGGAAGAAAATTTTTAGTATTAAAAAGGATGAAAATCCTTTTCTATAATTTTCTGCAGGTATATGTGATATAGATTGAAGAGAATCAATAGAATAATACTGACCACATCAGTGACTGGTTTTCATGCCCAAAGTATTCAATTGGATTTGCACTTGTCAGTTCAAGAATAGAGAGATTGAAACAAACAAACAAACACTACAGTTTGAGTAGAGAGGGAAATAAATAATATCTAAGAGGAAAATATATTTTTACTATTATTTATTCTTTTTATTGCGAAAAAAGTCATATTGTTTTTATCCATGTATCCCCTTGTTCAGGCTTTCTTTCCCCTCTCACTCCTCCCAGTCACTCACTCTTCTCCCCATCTCCTTATCTCCTGCCCAGCAAGGGCAGGAGGTCTCAAGGTCCCAAAGTGGCTTAGTTCAACATCCACTCCATGCAGATCTGCTTTCCTCACCTCTACAGCAAGAATGGATCAGATGTTTCCATGAAGGGAATGGGCTTCAAGGTGCCAGTCCAAGGTGTTTCAGATCCAAAGCTGTTCAGGGGTTGTGGTTTGCAGCTTGGGCATGCTTTGCATTTTGCTTTTTTTGTTGTTGTTGAAAGTCCACCAATGAGTGAGTACATCCCCTACTTATCTTTCTGGGTTTGTGATACCTCGCTCAAAAGGATATTCTCATAATCCATCCATTTGCCTGAAAATTTTAGGATATCATTTTTTTTTTTCTTACTACTAAGTAGAACTCCATTGTGTAGATGTACCACAGCTTGTTAATCCATTACTCAGTTGAGGGGCATGTAAGTTGTTTTCAGGTTATTTCATCATGAATAATGCTGCTATGAACATAGTTGAGCTAATGCCTTTGAAGTGCAAATGTGCATCTTTAAGGTATATGCCCAGAAGTGGTATTGCTGGGTCTTTGGGGAGATTGATTCCCAGTTTTCTGAGAAACTACCATACTGCATTCCAGAGTGGCTGAACAAGCTAACATTCCCACCAACAATGGAGGACTGTTCCCTTTGCTCCACAACCTCTCCAGTATAGGCTGTCATCTGTGTCTTTTATCTTAGCCATTCTGACAGGTGTCAGGTGGTATCTCAAAGTTGTTTTGATTTGCATTCCTCTGATGGCTAAAAATGTTGAGCACTTTTTCAAGCGCCTTTCATCTATTGGAAATTCTTCTGATGAGAATTCCCATTTTAGTTCTGAGCCCCATTTTTTGATTGGGTTATTCAAGGTTTTGGGCACTTGTTTCTTGAGTCCTCTCTATATATTTTAGAGATCAGTTCTCTGTCACTTGTAGGTTTGGTGAAAATCTTTTCCCATTCTGTAGGTTGTCGTTTTGTCCCATTGACTGTGGCTTTGGCTTTACAGAATTTTCTCAGTTTCAGGAGATTCCATTTATTAATTGTTGTTCTTAATGTCTGTGCTACTGTTGTTATGTTTAAGAAGTGGTCACCTGTGCCAGTGCATTGGAAGGTATTTCTGACTTTTTTTTCTGTCAGGTTCAGTTGGCTGGGTTTATGTTTAGGTCTTTGATCCACTTGGATTTGGGTCTTGTGCAGGGTAATAGGCTAGAATCTATTTGAATTTTTCTACACACTAGCATCCAGCTATGCCAACACCATTTGTTAAAGATACTACCTTTTTTCCACTAAGTATTTTGGGCCTCTTTGTCAAAGTTCAGGTATTCTAGGAGTGGGAGATTATGTTGGGAACTTCAGTTTGATTCCATTGATCTTCAAGTTTGTTTTTATGCCATACCATGCTGTTTTTATTACTGTAAATCTACAATATATCTGGAAGTCAGGGATGGTGATGCCTCCTGAGTTTCTTTTGTTGAACAAAAATTTTTTGGCAATTCTGACTTTCCTGTTATTCCAAATGAAATTGAGTATTGTTCTTTTTAGGTCTGTAAAAACTTATGTTGGGATTTTGATGGGAAGTGCATTCAATCTGTAGATTGCTTTTGATAGAATTGTGATTTTTACTATGTTGATCCTACCTATTCAGGAACATGGGAAATCTTTCCATTTTCTGATATCCTCTTCAATTTCTTTCCTCAGTGATTTAAAATTTTGTCAAATAGATCCTTTACTTCTTTGGTTATAGATACTCCAAGATATTTAATGTTATTGGTGGCTATTATAAAGGGTGATGTTTTCCTTAATTCTTTTTCAGTTCTTTTATCTTTAATGTATAGGAGGGGTACTGATTTCTTTGAGTTAATCTTGTATCCTGCCACATTGCTGAATGTGTTTATCAGCTGTTCCCTGGTAGAATTTTGTTGGTCACTTATGTATACAAATATATCATCTGCAAATAGAGATACTTTCACTTCTTCTTTTCCAATTTGTATCCCTTTAATTCTTAGAAATTAAAAGAAAATAATGGTACTGTTCATATATAAATTGTAGTTTTAATAATACAGTCTCTAATCCAGCATTGACTTTTCTAGTTTCTAAATATAAGTACATATAAAAGAATAGTCCAGGCATTTACCTTAAGTCATGGAATCTTACAATGGTTTCACTTTTAGTGTTGCCTTTTATGTGAATGAATTCATACCAAGAGAATGCAATGATTTTGTGGCTTGTGTTTGTCTTTTGACAGAGATATAATAAGTTTAAAATAACATTCTGAAGCATTTGACACTAGAATGTATATGATGACATTATATCCTATTAAGTGACATTTTTATTCTGAAAAAATTTATCAAATAGCTATATATATGTATACAGTGTGTGTTTGTGTTTATAAAAAACATCAATACATAAATACCTGAATAAACAAAGGATTCATGAGAAGATGTATTGAGTTTGAATATTTTTGTTGAATATTTAAATGTCTATTCATAAGTTATTAAATTCTTTCAAGTTTTTATCTTTTTGCAAGTTGTGAAGAGAAAAAAGAAATATATTTGATATATTAACAAAATGACTCAAAGAGAAGTGTTAAATATCCTATCACCAACCATGAAAAGTGTCTTCCTCCATTTTGTAAGTTATTAAATATGCTAACCTGAAACCTTGTGTTTACACTAATTTCCAGTGACTGAGAACCTTTCATTTTCCTGCCTTGAGTGGTACTGTTCCTTCCTATTAGAAACATCCTCAGGCACTCTGAAAAATCTATAATGGGAAATATCAGTTGATTTAAGGTACTAACCACATCAGATAGAGCAATAATTAATATATATTTTGTCCCTGCATTTTCCTGGTAATGAAGACACTAATAGTATTATTGGCACGGCTTTGCAGTTATCTTGTTTGATTTTTTTTAATGTTAGCTGGATGTTTGATTCTGTTCACAGAAAAAAATCTTAAATGATATATTCATATACACTTGTAAGCAACAAAAAGTAATACATTTATAAATATAGACAGCCAGTTTCTATGAAGTTATTTTTATTTTAGGTTTAACATAGTTTAAATGAAAATCCAGTAAAATACTGAAGTTTATTGAGACAAGTGTAAATTTATTCGGCCTTAGCACATTCCCTCACACTTTCTTCCCAGGACACCCACCAGTCAGATCAGCTATCAATTTTAGAAGCACACTTTTCCTGTGGGATCATTTGTCTTAGCAAGTATGTCCACTCTGTCAGCAGCTTAAACCTGTTGATATTAAAATCTGTATTCCCCAGTTCACTGATACTTCTTGAAGCATCCCCTCATGTGTGACCTTGCCCTGACATGTGTTATGTCATAAAGACTAGAGCCTGCTAAAGCAATCTTGAAGTAAAGATCTTTAAGTACTGGAAAATCTAAGAAAAAAAAAAACCAAGGTCAAATTCTCTTTCTCCTTCCTCATGCAGAATCTGATCTACTCATTGTAAAACTATTTTCTTACACTTTATTTTTTTACTTGAAAACTTCCTGATTTCTGTCAGTATCTGTCACAAAAATGCTGTGCTTTTCTATAATTGAAAAAAAGCAACAGTATTCACCAAGACAGGGCAGGACACACCTGCTATTCATTTCTTCATTCCCTATAGTCAAATAAGACAGACAAATGGCTTCATGCTTGTTTTGCAAAGACACAGAAACTCTTGAGCATTCCATATCTTTCCTAAAAGGAAGCCTGAAATCATGCATGAAAATATTGCTAGAAACAGCATTAAGCAGATTTCTCACAGGAGCCATCAAATAAATATGTGCAAGTCAGGAAATAAGTGAAAAAGTAGAACACTGTTCAGTTTTAATCATTGATCATAGAAAAGGCAATACAAGAATCAATGCAAGTGTCTGTCTATTGATAACCAATGAGAGTGTATACTTTGCAAAATTGTTTATAGACAGAAAAACCTTATGGACAGATTTCAGGTATTTTAAGTGAAGCTATTTTTCATTGAGTATTTCTTAAATTCTATCATAATTTTATTTTTTAAAGTGAGAAAATACAAGCCTATAACATGAATATAATTAAGCTGGATACACAATTCACTTTTACAAACTCCTTAATATTATTCTACTTATAAATTAAAAAAAAATCAGCAGTGCTTATTTTTTAGAAGATGCAAATGTTTAATATTTAGTATTGCATGATTTCGAAAATGTCAATTTTTATTTTTTATGGTAACATGTAGGGCATATAAACAAACAAATATACAAAACTGGTATAACTTTATAATCTGTACATATCAGTTATATTATTGTTCTTCAGTATATTTGTAATGTGTTGTGACCATCATCACACTTCAGATTTCACACCTTTTAAAAATTTCAATAGATATGTTAGTTAGTTAGTAATTTATATGAGTACTATATTTATGTTACTTCCACCTCTTCTCCTGTTCCAATTCCTCTCCTTTCCAAATTCTTGCTCTTTCTTGTATTATTGTTGAAGTAGCAGTGTCTCATGTTCTTTCCAGCCATAAGTAGTTGACTAGATTTACAGTCCCAGGCATGACTTCTTTCACGTTGAAAGCACTTTCACTTTAAGCACAATTAGATAGTTATTGGTTATAACCAAAACAAAAGTGCCACCATTTCATCATTATGGAATTCTTGCTAGTCAAGTCGTTGCTGTGCTTCATAGGTCTCACAGTGCATATTATTATTGATTCCTTTTCTGTTTTTGTATCTTACAGAGCTAGGTCTGAATCTATAAAAGCCAATACTCTTTCAAGCTGCTCAGTAGTTGGGGTTTGCAGCTCAGACATGCTTTGCTTTTTTCTTTTTTGTTTAGAGTCACTAATGAGTAAGTACATTCATTGCTTATCTTTCTGATTTTGTGATAATTCGCTCAGGAGGATATTCTCTAAATTCATCCAATTGTCTGAAAATTTTAGGATATCATTTGTCCTTACTGCTCAGTAGTACTCCATTGTGTAGATGTACCACAGTTTGTTAGTCCATTCTTCAAATGAGGGGCATCTAGGTTGTTTCCAGGTTCTTGCTATTACAAATATTGCTGCTATGAACAGAGTAGAGCTAATGTCTTTGGAGTGTGACTGTGAATTTTTAGGGTATACACCCTGACGTGGTATTGCTGGGTTCTTGGGAATATTCATTCTCAATTTTCTAAGAAATGCCATACTGCATTCCAAAGTGGCTGAATAAGCTTACATTTCCACCAAAAATAGAGGAGTGTTCCCCTTGCTCTGCATCCTCTCCAGCACAGGCTGTCCTCTGTGTCTTTTAACTTAGCCAATCTAACAGGTGTCAGATGGTATCTCAAAGTTGTTTTGATTTGTATTTCTCTGATAGCTAAAGATGATGAGCACTATTTCAGGTACCTTTCAGCCATTCGTAAATCTTCTGCTGAGAATTCTCTTTTTAGATCTGTACCCCATTTTTTGATTGGGTTAATCAAGGTTTTGGGTTCTGGATTCTTGAGTTCTTTATATATCTTAGAGATCAGTCCTCTATCACTTGTAAGGTTGGTGAAAATCTTTTCCCATTCTGTAGGCTGGCGTTTTGTCCTATTGACAGTGTCCTTGGCTTTACAGAAGCTTCTTAGCTTCAGGAGATCCTATTTACTGATTGTTGGTCTTAGTGTCTGTGCCACTGGTGTTATATTTAGGAAGTAGTCGCCTGTCCCAATTTGTAGAAGTGTATTTCCCACTTTCTTTTCTATCAAGTTTAAAGTGGCTAGGTTTTTGTTGAGGTCTTTCATCCACTTGGATTTGAGTTTTGTGCAGGGTGACAGGCTCGGATCTATTTGCATTTTTCTGCACACTGCAATGCAGCTATGCCAACACCATTTGTTAAATATACTATCTTTTTTCCACTGAATATTTTGGTCCTCTTTGTCAAAGATCAGTTGTACATAGGTTTTTGGGTTAATGCCCAGATCCTCAATTCTATTACATTGATCCACAAGTCTGTTTTTATGCCAATACCAGGCTGTTTTTATTACTTGAGCTGTATAGTATAACTTGAAGTCAGGGATGGTGATACCTCCTGAGGTTCTTTTGTTGAGTAAATTTGTTTTGGCAATCCTGGCTTTCCTGTTATTCCAAATGAAATTGAGTATTGTTCTTTCAAGGTCCAAAAAATATTGTGTTGGGATTTTGATGGGCAGTGCATTGAATCTGTAGATTTCTTTTGGGAAAATTGACATTTTTACTATGTTGATTCTACCTATCCAGGAACATGGGAGAGCTTTCCATTTTCTGATATCCTCTTTAATTTCTTTCTTTAGTGATTTAAAATTTTTGTCAAATAGATCTGTTACTTCTTTGGTTATAGTTACTCCAAGGTATTTAATACTACTTTCAGCTATTATGAAGGGTAATGTTTCCCTTATTTCTTTTTCAGCTCTTCTATCTTTAGTGCATAGAAGGGCTACCTATTTCTTTGAATTCATCTTGTATCCTGCTACATTGCTGAAAGTGTTTATCAGCTGTAGAAGTTCCTTGGAAGAATTTTGTGGGTCACTTATATATACAATTCTATCGTCTGCAAATAGAGATAGTTTCACTTCTTCTTTTTCAATTTGTATCCCTTCCTTTCGTTTTCCTATTGCTTTAGCTAAAACTTTAAGAACTATATTGAATACATAAGGGGAGAGATGACATCCTTGTCTAGTTCCTGATTTTAGCAAGATTACTTTGAGTTTTTCTCCATTAAGTTTGATACTGACTGTTGGCTTCTTGTAAATCGTCTTTATTATATGTAGGTATTCTCCCTGTATTCCTGATCTCTCCAGGGCTTTAATCATAAAGGAGTGTTGGAGTTTGTCAAAGGCTTTTTCAGCATCTAAGGATATGATCATGTGGTTTTGTTCCTTTAGTTTGTTTATATGATGGATAGCGTTTACGGTTTTTTATATTTTAAACCAGCCGTATATTTCTAGGATGAAGCCTACTTCTTTATGGTGGATGAAATTTTTTATATATTGTTGCATATGGTTTGCTAAAATTTTGTTGAGATGATAGTCTTAATTGTAAGCAAGAATTCTTTTTCTTTCCATTACCTTTTCCTTGAATAGCTACTATAATAGGAGTGAGAAATTATTACTCTATAACAACAGCTATTACAATATTCCACAGTGCCTTTCTGCCATAAGTAGATATCATATCAATAGTCAGAATGATTAAATACTCTTCTTGAAGTTATTTGAACACTATGCAGTTACCTGGGGAACTTACAAGAAAATCATGGCTGCTTGCTTTCAAAGACCAACTCTGCCACGTCTGTCAACATTTGTTTGCGTTTATGGTGTGTCAAGTTTTGGAAAATTTAAGACCTTTTAGTCATTCTTGAAGATCTGAAATGTGTCTCAGAAGGATGTCTGTGACTGGTCCAAACAGAATCTCCTGTTCAAAGTAGTGGCTGCTGTAATGAATGGAAACATTGTTGATCAGAATTTGAGAAAACATTTTTTTTTTTTTGTAAATTTCTACAACAGCCCTGGCATGATTTTCATAACCTGTTCTAGCTACATGTGTGGATTGCTTGACTCACATTGTATGTTGTTAAACTCATAGCCTCTTACGCTGTTCTTTTTTGTTGCGACACTATTCCAAATTAAAAGACGTGTTCTTTTTCAGGTGAGCTGAACTGGTAGGACAAAGAGGGAGTAAAGTCTGTTGTGATACTTGCTAGATGTTGTAACTTCATTGATCAATCCAGAAAGCATCCATACAGGTGTGATGAAAAAGTCTGAGCAAGGGGCGGCAAGAGAAACTGACAGTGGTTAAAAGAAGGCAGAGAACTAATAAAAATATATAACTAATAAAATTTGAATATTACAAATTTCCCCGACAGTCACCATACTTTCATGACAGAGTATCAGACACCTTAAGCCCAAGAGACATCACAATAGTTCCTGTAAGATTAAGAATCAGCACCAGAATCACATTTTATACCCTTAAACAATAGAAGGCATGACCTACAGTACACATTTCTCCCTTCTGCTATCACAAGTTGATGACAAAGAGTCTAACTGAAATTTTGATAGGGACTTATTTATATTTGTCAATTTTGGCTGTAGAGACATTTCCATAACATTGATTTTACTGCTTCATCAACATAGAAAATAATTCAAGTGTCTAAGATTTTACACAGTTTCTTTCTTTAGTTTTTTTTATTATTATTAGTCTTTCTCTTGGTTATTTAAGTAAGTTAACAAATATTACTTTTCTTCTACAGTGAGTAGGATTATTTTTATGATGTCTTTCTCATCATGTTCATTACTTAAATATAAAAAAATTCACTTTTAATAGAAACAAACCGAGCATGTTACTGGCACACAATTATATATCAACAGAAAAGAATAGATGCCCTAGACCATAAGTGCCTGCCTATAATCAAATAATCTGACATGATATTAAAAAAAAGAAAAAACTCAATCAAGGTGCAAGAAACGTGTATAGACATTATTTTAATTATGGTTTAGATTATTGTGATGAAACTTCATGACCAAAAGCAATTTGGTGAAGAATGTATTTATTTGGCTTACAAATCTGGAATCAGATTCCACTGAGAGATGCCTTAAACTGGACAAGAATATGGTTAAGAGCTGATTCCAAGCTATGGAGGAAGGAGGCTTACTGACCAGCTTCTCATATTTTTTTAGTCATCCCAGAATGATACCTCTCAGCAGAAAATGATTTACCTGCTTCCTTTTAGCTTAGCCTTAAAGAGACATTTTCTCAGTCGTGGTTCCTTTCTCTCCAATTACTCTAGCTTGTGTCAAACAGTATTTATCTAATCAGCATAGATATGTTAAATAATGACATGAAGTTTCCACCTCACCTTGCATAAAAATTCATTTTAAGATGAAATAAACTAATAAAAGAAATAAAATTTTGAATCTATTAGAGAAAAATTTGGGAAGATCACTCAAAGCTACAGACATATACAAAGAATATCTGTCAAGTATTTTAACCATAGGACTTCCTATTTACAAGGGATATTATATTGTTTAATAAATTATATACAGGCCTTGTATGCATAAAATGTGATGCTTTCCAAACAGGTGGAAATGCAAATAAAAGCTACTGAAAGATCTGTAGCTACATACTAATTGACTAATTAGAATTTTAGTACTGTAGTGAAATTGGGGTGTTACAGGTCCAGAAGCTAACTACCAATTTAGGCTTGTTCTACCCTCTAGGACAACCAATAAAGAACTCAAAAAACTAAATAGAAAAAAACCCAAATAATCAACACAATCAATAAATAGGGTTATGAACTGAATATACAGTTTTTTAAAGGTGAAATCTAAATGGAGAATAAACATGAAAAGTGTTCAATGTACTTATTCATTAGGTAAATGGAAAATTAAGCTTCATTGAGCTTGCATCTCACCTCAATACACATAGAGGTTGATGTGAGATATCTGTATACTGTGAATAAAAACAGTTTGGCCATGCCAGGCACCATCAAAATAATAAACAAAAAATCAAACCATAGATAGGAGGAAGGCAAAGTTAAGACAAAGATGACCCAGCTGCCCACAAATCAAACTGTAACAAAACAAACAAGCCGCGGGACATGTAACAAGACAAATTAATAAAAATGACTTAAATTAAGATAAAAAGTTAGCTAACAATATGCCTAAGGCATAGGCCAAACAACATAGAATTCATATAAACATTTACATAATTATCTAAGACTTTGATATTACTGATTCAGATAAACAATAGCAGGCAGGTCCAAACCAAGGCAAAACAGGCCAAAAACTTTGTGTTATAGATGGCACCCTATGTACTGGTGCAGTATCTATATATATTAGGTACTCATTTTAACTTAACACAGTCACAGTCAATTATAAAAAGTTAATATCATGTTTACTCTTACCTGCTAAGTCTATATTTTTACAACCACAAAGTCATATGTGTGCATATATTTCTACACATATATGTGTCTATGTGTATATGATATAAATGTGGAAGCCATACTATGTAGGAGAACAAAATGAAATAATGTGTATAGAAATAAGAGAAGACATGCAAGAATAAATTCTGCAAAATGAATGTATTTGAAATTTGAACAGGAATGTGCTTGTGAAACACATCATTTAATGAGGAAAACAAAGAGATCAGATACATTTCTTCTAGTCTCTATAAACCTAGAAAAAAACAAAATACAATAACAAAACAAACTATTAAAATAATTCCTAATGATCTATTACAAAATCCATAAATCAATGTCTTGCTCAGTCTCCATTTAAGAAGCTTCTTCTTGAAGCAGTTAATAACTCTGTGTGTGTGTGTGTGTGTGTGTGTGTGTGTGTGTGTCTATGTTTTAGAGATGAGCATTTTTTACTAAATAACAAATTAGTGGTAACTTGTCTTAGAAAGTCTATTTTCTTGGTCTCATCTAAAAATTAAGGATTTGGGGGACAAAGAACTGGAAAGACTTTAAGCATCAAAGGAAAAGGAGATTTGGTATATAAAGTTTTCTAGAAAAGATAGAGAAGCCATCCATATTCATGAAGTTTCACCACCATGGTTGTTTAAACAGAGCATGAATAAGGATTCTAACAATAACAACATTAATGCTGAGGTTGAAGAAGATAAATAGAACACAAGGCCTCAAATCTAGAGAAATAAATAGGTTCTTTAATTAAAAAAAACTTACTAAAAAACATAATTTAAATGCCAGCATAGAACTAACATTAAGATGTTGCTACCAATCAATAGAATAGTAGTTAATAATCACAATCCAAATTAATCAACAGGCAATTAATTTCAAAGCAGAAAATCAGACAGAAAATATTTTATAGACAATTGAATGTGAACATATAAATATAAAAATGCAAAAGCATACAAACCTCTTTGATAGCACCTATAAAATTCACTTCAGATATATTAAAAGATTTTGTGTAAAAAATATAACCTGATAAATGAACAAATCTAAGTAGATTTTTTTCAGTTTTATAGATGTTTATGAGATATGACTATGAATGTAGACACAAAATATATTTCAATTCATCAAACATAAAATCCTTTGCACTTTTAAAAAATATTTTCAAGAACCTGAGATGAAAAATGAAGCTAAATGCTTTAACTCTTACTTTTAATCTCAGTACTTAGGAGGTCAAAGCAGAATTGCCACAAATTTCTGACAATGCAGGACTATCATAAGACACAAAGTACAAGCAACCACAGCAGCAACAAGGCAGAAATAGTCACATGGTTTGAGAAAATATTTACAAATCGTATTATTCTCTTTTATAGAAAATTTTTGTAAGTCAACATGAAAGTCAACAAACATGACTTTAAAAGGGAAAATTATGTAATTAGATTTCCTCCAAAAAAGATTACAAAAGTTGGTACAAAAGACGAATGTTGAACTTCATTGATCAGAAATAAAATGAAAATCTAAGCGAAAAGAGATGCCATTCAAGCCAACTAAAAGACCTAAAGCAGGAAGAAATTAATGTAAATTTATTAAATATGTGAAGAGTTTAGCACTCTTCTATGTGGTGTAGTAAGAATAAAATATTCAATAATTTTGAAGAGAAATCTTAAATCTGTTGTATTTCTACCATAAGACTAAGTTTCATGCTTCATTATGCAGCAGAAAAAAATAAAAGTACATTTTCAGTAAAAAAAAAAAACTTGTTAACAGATGTAATTCTTTACATCTCAGTCACAATATAAAAACAACCTTAATGCCCATCTAGATTCAAGTGAAAAAATAAAATGTGTTATATCCACAACATTGAATATTATTTGCAATAAGAAAAAAGTTCTAGAACCTGTTACATGTTGGAAGAATTTTCAAAATATTATGTTAAGTTCCAAAGTTTGTATGTTTAAAATTCCTTTTACTAAAATATGCAGAGTAGGCATATTCATAGAGTTAAAAATTTAGCAGTGATTGCATGGAAATCTCTGATTTAAAGAAAAAGAGGTTGGGAGCTGTTGCATATGGGTACAAAGTTTCACTGGGAATGGTGAACTTTTCAAAGTGTAGAATGTGCTTGAAGCTATGCTCTATTAATATATTATTTCAATTAGGTTGTGCTCTTTTCAATGTGACGGTGAGGTTTATACAGTGTACAATCTCATAATAAAGTAAATAAAGAGTTGGTTAAATGGCTGTTGTATAAATTATTATTTGCATGTGGCTTTTTTGTTTTCATGATTTAACTTACCATTAGTTAGTAATTAAATGGTAAAAGCATTTTACTTAGATAGTGTCTTCATGTGTGTATGTACCCTCCCTTAATTTTCAGAAAGCAGCAAAGATTTTTAAATAATGGTTTTATGTTTTTCCTTAAGTTAAAGAAAATAGCCATGTAATATAAGCTACTTTCCTTGGGTTTTATATAACATTATTATATGTTGCTACATTTTTATTAAAAGATATCACATGCATTATATTTCAGTAAAAATTAGCACTATTTCCAGCGAACTGTATGTTCAGTCCATAACAGTGTAACTTGATTATCATGAGCTCCAAGAGAAATTACTGTAAAGAACTATAGACTCTAAATAGAAACATATTTTATATCATTGATTTTGTTTTATACTAAAAGCAAATTATAAAATTGTAAAATAAAATAATGTATAAAGATTTTATATAGCAGCTCATCATATTCATTAATTTTGAGTTGCCAATACACTGAAAAATTAAGATAAATATCCTAGCCTTAGTTAAAAATTAAGATACAATTAAGAATTTGACAGATGTGTTTGTACTAATAGTATAAACTTACAAATATCAACATTTTAGAACAATGAATATAATGTTAGTTTTGGTTTTTTTTGTCAAAATGACCCAAATAGAGATTTATCCAAAAATATATAATCACAATTGAGAAAATGCATCCATAAATTGACCTGTGGACAAGTCTTTGGAGCATTTTTAAAGTGATTTATGAGAGCTCAGAGCATTGAAGAAGTTAAAACTTCATCAGCTGGTGGTCCTGGGTGCTAAAAGAGAGCATGCTGAGCAATCCATGAGGACAAAGCCAATAAACAGCACCACTTAGTGGTCTTTGAATCAGCTCCTTTCTCCGCGGTTCTGCCCAGATTTCTTTCAGTGACTGACATTTACCTAGAAGTATATAATGAAATGATCTTTCCCCAAATTGTTTTGGTTATGATGTTTTACCACAGCAATAGAAACTATTAAGTCCAAAAGGGTGGCCAGAGCATGTATTATTGCTATGATGTAACTGACGATGTGTTTTGGGAAGACTGTGGTCTCATTTTAACTTTGAGGGAAGAAAGGCATTCAGTGCTCGGAGCTATTGTGGGACTTTAGAAGATAATTCTGAGGACAGTACAAATTGTAGAGGTTTGGCTTGAGAAGTTTGAAAAACTAATGGCATTAAACATTTTCAGTTAATAACCACACAAGTGAAACCTTTGTTTTTCTAAGCCAAATGACATTGGATATCTGGGGCTGAGAAATCTGTTTTACTTAAGAGGAGACCTGCATCACTGAGTATAATTCTGGAAGTGTTTCTTCATAATTAGCACAAAGAAACTGTGGTTCCGTGGAGCCCCAGAATATACTTCTCTGGCAAATGGAATTCCTAATTTTATAAAGTCACTCATGTGATACTTGAATTGAAGGAATGAGGAGGTTATGGAGAACAACTGAGGCTTGGCTATGTGAAAGACAGGAGAGGAAACCGGTTAAGATGCAGCCCTATTATCAATAAAAACTCCAACATGAGAGAAGTTGAGGCTCAATAAAATGTAGCAGCTTTATAGTCCGTGAAATCAGCAGGAAACTCTATTGATAAGGGTACAACCTGGGTGCAATAGAGACCTACACATTTTGGAGATACAAGTTCCAGGAGACAGCAGCCAATAACAGAAGCATTTTAGGATTTGAGCTCCCTGAGCCTATGAGACAAACTATGTACACAAGCTGAACCAGTGGCCCAGGCCTGCTGGCAGTCATAGAAATGTAAAGTGGGAACTCAGTTGGCTCAGACAAGGCTGACTCATCAGAGCCAAGGGTCCTGATGGAGGTAAAGCCAAATACTCAAGGAGTTTTGCTGTTTATTGCTTTTGAATGTGTTAGCTGTTTTCTACAGAGGATTTCTTCTAAGTAATTGCTGTTTCCCCATTTGTTATGTTTTGGAATTTATTTCTCAGTAACTTTTAGCACTGTGAATATTCATTTGTTGGGCACAACTTTCCACATACATCTGAGGGCATGTGGATATTCTCCTATCTGTGTGTGAAAACAGACACACAGACAAGATCTCTTACTTGGTTACTATAAAAAAGCAAGATGAAGTAGGCACTATGGGAGAGACTGAGGGGAGAAATGCGAAGGGAAGGTAATTATATTTTAATTTAAAAAGAAAATAATCTAAAAATTACAAAATTACAAAATAAAACAAAAGCCAAAACAAACAAGTGAAACAAGCCAAAACAAATAAAGGAAACAGCACCAAACAGACTGAGCAACCAATGAGGAGCAAGGTTCCTCCAGGAATCACTACTTCATGGCCCCTGAAACAGTACATGCATCCAAGTGTTGAAAGACATTTGTATACTATGTGAAGATATGTTGCTGTGATTGACATAAATGTCCTATAGCTAGGCAGGAGGTATTGGCAGGTCTACCAGGCAAAGCAAGGACTCTGGAAGGAAGAGAGGCAGAGAACCCAGTCAAAAAAAGAAAAAAAAATCAAACACATAAAGTGGGATAGAGGTAAAGGTCATGTGTCAGAATGTATAGATTAATAAAATTATCAGGTTAATTTAAGTTACAAAATCTAGCTGGAAGCAATTCAAAGCTATAGGCAGAATTTCCACAATTTCATAATTCTTGTT
This sequence comes from Sigmodon hispidus, assembly GCA_004025045.1. NCBI lineage: Eukaryota > Metazoa > Chordata > Mammalia > Rodentia > Cricetidae > Sigmodon > Sigmodon hispidus. Next base: position 10,546 of record PVIH01018220.1, on the reverse strand, counting down.
GTCATTATTTGAGAACTCATTGGCATGACCAAAAGACCCATAGCATCTAAGTTCCTACCTTGACTACCTTCATATAAGAGTCATTTCCCTAAAGTGTAAAAGAAAAAATCTCTTTCTTCCTGTAGTTGCTTTTGGTCATGATATTTTCACACAGCAATAGAAATATTAGGAAATGTAATTATTGAATTTAATTTTATATTAATTAATTTTTGAGTAGTATAAAAATTAGAAAAGAAAACTATCAAGTTGCAAGAGTGACATGGTCAGGTATTCTGAGTAGTTTAAGAATGGGTAGTGTTTTATACATGATTATATCTATCTATCTATCATCTATCTATCTATATACATACATATATATGTACATATGTAAAATTTATAGGAAAAATAAAAGTATTATTTATAAAAATATTTTTTATGTTGTTCCAGAAAAAAAAGGCAAATGTTCAGACTGTATAAAGCCAAGGGAATGCATCATTCTGTGTTCTGAGTTACTCAGTTGCATGTTGATTGGATTTAATTCATTCACTTCATCAAGCACTCATTCAGTTCCTATCTAAACTTAGATAACTAGGTATGTTAGATGAATGTGGACAAGTGCATTGAATACCTTTGACTACTTAGTTACTGATTTGCATAAGAAACTTTTGTGAATAAATTGAGAATTTAGGAATTGTTTTAGTAATAGACACAGGCAGTGTGATGTGATATGACCTTTAATCTTGTCTTTATGGAACTGCTTCTCTGACATTTTAGAGAAGCTATCCAGCTGACTCAGGTACAACCTTGCCATCCTTTCTTTCTGGGAATAAGTTTTATGAAGGCATATTTCTCCTCCACCATTTCTCCTCTTTCAAAAAACTGAAAAAGGTTGAGTGAATAGTCTTTTTTATTTTGTTTTACAAATTGCTTCTAACCTTGCTGAATTTAACATGAAACGATCTAGCAGGAAGCCAATTGAACATTTAAGGTAAAAATTGCCAAATGGATACCAAAAAGAACCTTAAAATTAATATAAATATAAGTGCAATGTTTATTTTATGCATTCTCGTTAAAATCATTCATTTAACATCTTGCATAGAGTTTCCTATTTGATTTGTCCATAACTTCACAAAATCAGAAATATTATCTCAGATGGTAGATAAAAAGCATTCACTACTATTTCTCTTTTATAACTTGCAGTGGTGCACATCATATTTTGTCAAAAGCGAGATCTATACATGTTGGGAGCCAAAAGTCTAACTTAGCCATATTTTATAAGTTAGCTCCTATAGCTAGCCAGCAGTCTTTACCCCAGATAGCAATTTGCCAACATCCTTATTGTTAAGCTAAACCATGATTCCAGGCTTTCTCTTTGACCCTCTCAGCTCAGCAGGTGACATCCTCCAAGCTCTCAACTGATAGCAGATAGATTTCCATATCAATTCTACCCTGTCTGTTACTTCCTCTCACAGGCTTGCCACCTTCTTTTGTATATCCCACCCCCTTTCCTCACAGCTACCTGCATGGCAGAGATTCTATATAAATATTGGCTGTAACAATAAAGCTAAAGAGGACTTGAACTGAGAGATTTGTCTTGTCCTTCTGTTCTTTGTGTTCCTGCCTTCCATTTGTTTCGTTCCCAGATTCAGGTCCATGCTGAAGACCCTGAAGGCTGGGCAATACATAACCTGAAAAGTGATGAATATATGTTAGAAGGATGAATCTGGGAAGAATATGAGAGATGTGTATATGAGTAAAACATAAAATATATTATAAAAAACTAGTAAAATTCAGATTTTTGATAAAAGTCATAAAATAGTTACATATGAATTACTACTTTCAGGAACATTTGATAAACATAATTTTATATGCCCTAAATAACATTCAGTTTATCATCTCATACTTTTCTCACTACTTTGAGATTTACATAATTCATAATGAGACCCTTGTGCCAATTTGTTTTAGAAATAGCTTTGTGTTTTTACTTTAAAAATTAAGCTATTTTACGCAACTATTTAGTAAGTAGCATGTCTTCTGCCAATGGATGAAATAATGCAATCACCTAGGTTCTTCTATTTGCTTATTTTAGTCAAAATATAGTTAACATTTGGTATTATCCTGTACCCTTTCTTTAAGCCATGCCCATTTCATTTTCTCAAAATTAAAACAACAAATGTGGGAATGTCTTTCTGTATGCTATAAATGTCATTCTTTAAACAAAGGAACTGTTTTTGCTCCTGGCAGCCATCATAAGAGTAGTCTGGGAAATTGAGGCATAGGTAGGAATAGAGGGTGGAGTTAGACAGAGACCTATTCAGCTACCCAAGAGTCAACATGTAAGGTAACATAGGTATGTAGGGGAATTGTATTCTGTTCCATTGTAAATAATTGTCCCATCTACAGGTTTAACAAAAACACTTATTGGCCAAAGGTAGACAGGAAGTATAAGTGAGGCTACCAGACTAAGAAAATTCTAGGAACATCTCAGAGCAGAGCACAGTTGCCTCAGAGATGCTCTGAGATGACACACAGAAAATAGGCTGAAATGCTACTCTAAGAAAAGGTACCAAGAAGCATGGCAGAACAGGATAAGAATAATTGGTTATTTTAAGGGTAAAGAGTTAGCAAGCTATACAACTGGGCCTTAGGTCAATCAGCATAAAATTAACATAAGCATCTGCTTGTCACTGTAGAGCTGCTAGTATATGGGTCTGTGGGTCTGCAGGTCCAGACCACATGGCTAGGCCTGCTAGACTGGGCTACAAACCAAATACAACAGAGTTGAGCCGTGGACCATGTGGCAAGACAGATTAATGGAATTGGGTTGAATTAAGATGCAAGAGCTAGCTAGCAATACACCTGAGACACAAGCTAAAAAGCATGACATTAATATAAGCATCTGTGTATTTCTTTGGGACTTTTGGATTGTGGTCCATATAAGCAGCAGTAGCAGTGAGCAGGTCTGAACTATAGAAATAGGCCAGCCAGAAACCTCATGTTACAGATGGTGTCCAACATGGGGAAACACTCACATAAAGCCTGAGAAAGTTTAAAAAGGGTTCTACAGCATAGACATGGGGAGCCTAAAGCAGCTTCTAGTTGAGGGTGTTTGGACTTGAATGACAAATTGACATGGTCAGTTTAAGCTTCAACCATACTGGTTCCCAAAGTCTCACAGAAGACTCAGTATAAGCAACAAGCTGCATATGATGGATTTAAAGTTTCAGTTTATATTGAACAAAAAAAGGAAGCAGAGTCAAAGACAGTTTCTTGGTAGCAGCATTTTCTTAGGACTGCTCTATTTGCCAGCGGTGAGCAGACATGGCTCTTTTAAGAATACCTTCCTGACTCAGCATAAGCAGCAACCACTGTGTTTTAAAAGACTCTAATGGCAAATACTTAAATTGAGTTCATGAGCAGATGTTTCTGTGCTGTATTTGATTACAGTGTGGACACTAAGACTCCCCAAAGTTAGGGTCAGTAAAAAGTTTCACAATATTTAATATTGCTTCTTAGAATTGGGAAAGTAAGCAAGGCTCTGGTACTTCTGTCATATTGAGAAGATGCCGAGCAGGGTGGAGTCAGTAGACAAAGCAACATTGCACAGTCTAGCATTTGAAAAGCTCTTTTGGTTAGAAAATAATTTAACGATATGCAATGGAACATATTCAGATGGAGAAAAATCTCTAAACAGGCTACAATGCGTGTAAAGTGTACATAGACTTAAGAGAGAAAAAAAAGATAGAGAAAGTTTTTATAAAAGTGAAATAGAACCTGGAAACAACCTAGATGTCCCTCAACTGAAGAATGGATTAACAAACCGTGGTACATCTACACAATGTAATACTACTCAGCAGTAAGAAAAAATGATATCCTAAAATTCACAGGCAAATGGATGGATTTGGAAAATATCCTCCTGAGCAAAGTATCACAAATTCAGAGAGATAAGCAGGGGATGTACTCACTCACTAGTGGTCTCTAAACAAACAAACAAGAAAAAAAGCCAAACATGCCCAAGCAGCAAACCACAACCACTGAACAGCATGGGATCAGAAACACCCTGGACTGACCCTTCAAACCGCAGTCCATCTATAGGAACACCTGACTCACTCTTGAGGGAGGGGGGACAAAACTGGATTTGGCTGGGAGTGAAGACTGATCCAAGCATTATTGGGCCAGTGTGACCATAGGACTGTCTGCTCCCTGCCAAGGGAGGGGATGGGGAATTGCAGAGAAGAAAAATGATCAGATGTGGTGGGAGGGGGAAGAGACCTTCAATAAGGATATACAGGGATGAAAAAAAAAATTCAGAGGGAAAGCTGAACACAAAGAAAATATATGTGTAGTAATCTTATTTGCATTTCCACCCTTGATAAGCCATGCTTATGATTATTATCCTCTGTATAGTTATTGTTAACTCTTCGGCATTTTTAAATTCTTTTTACTGTTTTTTTTTTTTTTTTGATAAATACAAAATAAAGAAGGAAAAAAAATTTTAAAAAAAGTGAAATAGAGGAATATGTAAAAATGGAAAATACACAAAGAGTCTGGATTATGGTTCATTTGTGGGTTTTTTTTTATTTTTTTTTAACTGTAAATGAGCTAACTGAAGAAAGACAATTGACTGCAAAGGCTGCTAATGTAAACACATATATTTTAAAGGTATCTTGACTTTGAAATTTGTGTCTAAGGATGGAAACAGGTTTGCTTTTGTTTCAACAGAAGATGAAATCCTGTGGATGTTTCCTGGCTAATATGGTTTGGTCAACAAAGACTGCCAAAAATAAATAAATAAATAAATAACCAAAAAAAAAGCAACTTAGATTGAAAGAGATGGCCACATAAGATAATTCAGTCTCAAGGATGTTTAAGATTGCCAGTGAACCTCAATCAGCAAGAAGTAGTAATAGTAAACTATGCCCAAGTTCCCAAAATATTGTTTATAGATGTGTGATTTTATTATGAATGGTTAATCGTCATAGTTAATTTCTTTCTTAGAGAAAGGGGGATATGGCATAAGAATGATTTTAAAACAATAGATTATTGAATCAGCTGTTAATCTCAAAATATTTTAAATTAGCATGGATTTTGGTTTATTGATAAAATTTCAAAGTCAGTTTTATTATATTATATGTGTATTTCTACTCTTGCTTAAGATATTATGTTCATGCACTCCTTTAAATTGTAATGTGCAATTAAAAATGCAGATTAGTAGTCATCTGTGATAACCAAACTTATGTTAGTTAGTATATTTTAGATATACAAAGATATATTTCAAATAAATATATAGTTTTCAAATACTTCAAAGACCTACAGAATATAGCACTTAAAATATTTTAAGAACTTATACTATTTGAAGAGTGAGACAGATATACTCCTGGTGGCACCAATTTATTTCAAGAGAATAATGGACACTGAAAAAACTCTGTGTTGAGGTACTTTTTTGTGGAATGATTAGCCACTGGACAAGATGGTATTATCATATTGACTATGCCTTATTAACTGGACATGCAGGACCCAGAGGAAAGTGATCTCTGAACTTTGGCAAGCCAAGTCAACTTGGGCCTTCAGGTTCCCACTTTGCAGAGAAAACTACCAGACATTCTTCAGGACACAAGGAGAAGCAACTGACAAACAGTGCCAGAATGGGCAAAGGAGTACTTCAAATTATATACTTCAATGAAACTTATGCCAGAGACTCCAGGCCTGTAGGTTGAAGATTGATGCCCCAATATTACAAATGAACTTTGGGTGACTATCCAGGAAGACAGGTATTATCTCTGTCATTTCTAGATTATGGAAGTTGCTTGCATTTCCTGCTTACTTGGGTAATAATGTATCCTTCTATGGTCTTTGATATAGATGAATTTTAGATAGTAATAAACATAGTTTTTCTTAGCTATTTTAAAAGGTGTAGTAGATAAGAAACCTTAGACTCGCTCTTTTGACATTGCTTGCCAGCTGACTCACCGCCATGGGCCATGTGATCCAAGAGCAGAGGAAAGGTGCCGGGTCTGTGTTCCACACGCACATGAAACACTGTAAGGGCACCATGCGCCTGCGTGCTGTGGACTTCGCTGAGCAGCACGATTATATTAAAGGCATCATAAAGAATATCATTCATGATGCTGGTGGCAATGCTCCCCTCTCGAAAGTGGTCTTTTGTGATCCTTACTGATTTAAGAAGCAGACAGAGCTGTTCATTGTCGCAGAAGGAATCCACACTGGACAGTTTGTTTACTGGGGCAAGAAGACCGAGCTGAATATCGGTTATGTTTTGCCTGTGGGCACCATGCCTGAGGGTACTATCCTGTGTTGTCCAGAGGAGAAGCTTGGGGACAGGGGCAAGCTGGCACGAGTCTCAGGAAACTATGCCACAGTCATCTCCCACAACCCAAAGACCAAGAAGACACCAGTGAAGCTACCTTCAGGGTCCAAGAAGGTCATTTCCTCAGCCAACAGAGCTGTTGTTGGTGTTGTGGCTGGTGGGGGCAGAACTGACAAACCTATCTTAAAGCCTGGCCATGCCTACCATCAGTACAAGGCAAAGAGAAACTGCTGGCCACGTGCACGGGGTGTGGCCATGAACCCTGTGGAGCATCCCTTTGGAGGTGGTAACCACCAGCACATTGGCAAGCCCTCCACTATCAAAAGAGATGACCCTGCTGGGCAGAAAGTGGGTCTCATTGCTGCCCAGCAGGCTGGACAATTGCATGGAACCAAAACTGTACAGGAGAAGGAGAACTAGAACCCAGGAGCTGATAATAAAGTATATCCTTTGGCTAATAAAAAAAAAAAAAAGAAATAAAGAAAACTTAGACTCACAAGGATAAAGTAGATAGTAGAATATTCTCTTTAATTTTCTAAAATACTCAATTTCACTTAGAATAACAGGAAAGCCAGTATTGTCAAAACAATTTTGCTCAACAAAAGAATGTTAGGAGGTATCACCATCCCTTACTTCAAATTATCCAATAGAGCTACAGTAATAAAAGCAGCTTTGTACTGGCATGAAAACAGACTTGTAGATCAACGAAATTGAATTAAAGACCCTAACATTAACCAACCCACCTATGAACACCTGATTTTTGACAAAAAGTCACCAAATATTGATGGAAAAAAAGATAGTATCTTAAACAAAAGGTGTTGGCATAACTGAATGGTATTGTGTAGAAAAATGTAAATAGATCCAAACCTATCACTTTGCACAAAACTCAAATCCAAGTGGATCAAAGACCTCAGCATAAACCCACCTACACTCAACTTAATAGAAAAGGAAGTGGGAAATACCCTCCAAAGCATTGGCACAGGTGTCTTCTCCCTAAATATAACACTAATAGCACAGATACTAAGAACAACAATCAATAAGTGGGACCTCCTGAAACTGAGAAGCTTCTGTAAGGGCAAGAACACAGTCATTTAAACAAAATGATAGACTACAGAATGAGAAAAGATTTTTATCAACCCTACAAGTGACAGAGAATTGATCTCTAAAATATATAGAGAGAACTTATGAAACTAGAACCTAAAATTCTTAATGATCCAATTAAAACTGGGGTCCTCAGCAGAAGAATTACAAATAGTGGAAAGGCATGTGAAAAAGTGCTCAACATCTTTAGCCATCAGAGAAATGCAAATAAAAACAATTTTGAGATATCACCTTACACCTGTCAGATTGGCTAAGATAAAAGACACAGATGATAGCTTATGCTAGAGAGGTTGTGGAGCAAGGGGAACACTCCTCCAATGTTGATGGGAGTATAAGCTTGTTCAGCCACTCTGGAATGTAATATGGTGGTTTCTCAGACAACTGGGAATCAATCTCTTCAAGGATCCAGCAATATTACTGTTAGGTATATACCCTAAAGAAGCACATTCACAGTCCAAAATATTAGCTCACCTATGATCATAGTAGCATTATTTGCAATAGCAAGAACCTGGAAACAACCTAGATGCCCCTCAACTGAAGAATGGATTAAAAAACTGTGGTACATCTACACAATGGATTACTACTCAACAGTAAGAAACAATGATATCCTAAAATTCACAGGCAAATCAATGGATTAGGAAAATATCCTCCTGAGCAAGGTGTCAAAAACCTAGAAAGAGAAGCAGGAGATATACTCATTGTTTAGTGGACTTAAAAAAAATGTAATTGTATACAAGAGGTCAAGGCTAGACCATAGCTAAATGACACAGTGCTTCATTTCTGCATTGATGGCATCTGGCAGGGGTGTGGGTGAGAAAAGATTCATATTCTCTAAGGGGCTGGCCACAGGGAGTTTAATTATGCTACAATAAGTAAATGAGCAGCAAAAAAAAAAAGCTTTTTTGTAAATGGGGAGATCATAAGAATGAGCATGAATCTGTGAGTTGGATGGTGTACATGATGTAAAAATCACAAAATAATAAATAAAAATATATTTTAAGAAAACAAACAAAAAGAAAAAGTCTTATAAGAAAGTGTAAACTTATATCTATTTAAATGTCTGTGGACAGAGACATTCACTTTCCTTGGGTTTATTTTCTCCTTTGCTATCTAAATGCCATATTGAACCAACGTAGCTGAACTTACAAACTATCTTCATTTCTATGAACCATGTCTCTTTGTGAACCTCATAGTCTCTATCATCTGGCCACATCTACTTGGTTCTGGTGTCATCTAAAACTCTGAATTTCAAATTTTCCTATTTTTTTATGTGTCCATAACCCATGAGATTTCATTTGACTAAATTAAGAATTCATTTCAAATTTATATTATTGAAAAATATATGAGGAAATCAGATCTTTCTGGAGTGGATGCTGAGTGGATTCACTTTGGGACTTCCTGCCCTTTTTGGGGAGTGAATGGGGGGATGGAGAGGAGGAAGGGAGGAAGAGCAAGGGGATACATTGGGGGAAAATACTTTATTTATAAATAGATAAATAAATAAATAAAAAGAAAATCTATCGTCCAAACCCTGAAGATAATTACTCAATTCTCCTGTATGTACTTGTTCCTTCAGGACTCCTCAAATAAATTTCATGACAATGGCCACCTGAAATCTGTTACAAAATATTTTCAGTAGATAATTGTCATAATAATACTATAACTTTCTTTTATATTTTATATTTTTGTCTATGAAAACATTTTTTACAATATCAAAATTTCATTCATTAATTTCTCATCTAACATCTAGAGCTATCCCTACAGAAGAAGTTAACAGTTCTATGACATATTCTTAATAAAAATTCAGAGTATATTTAAACATTCAAACAATTGAAAGAAATTACTGGCAATTCATACCATAGAGTTTTTAATGCTGCAAATGTCATATAAAAATAATATAATAACCTTTGTTATAACAATGCACACAAATTTCTTTCATGCAATGGACTGCTCTTCCTAAATGTTCCCTATATGGTATTACTGTGGAAATACCTAACAAAAATTTCATAACTATAAAGAAATTCATTTTAACTAGTCTTTTAATTACTATATTATGTAATTGTTTGTTTATATTAAATTGCTGAAGAATGTTTGTGTGTGTTTGTCTATTTGTATCTATATAGACACAATTAATATTGGGTTTCACTACATATTATGTTAGAGTTCTCAAAAATTATAAAGTCAGACACAAACTACAAGCATTAATTATATTTTAATAAAACTGACAAAATCCCTTAACACAATTTTGTCAAAATTAAAGCAACAAAAGAACATATCACCCACATCACAATTTAAATTTTCCATTGATATTTTTACTACAGTTATACATTTATAGCTTCTGACATGCTCTTTCTAGTCCCTATTGTAATCAACTTGTGATTGCTTAATTGATAATGTTGAAAATCATCAAGTCTGCATCATAGGCTGAGTATTTGTTTCCATCTATAACTTTTGTGTGTGTGTGTGTTTTTATTTTAAGGATTAAACACAATTAGAAAATTCTTAACCAAATTAAACAACAAAAGCAAAGAACTACTTCAGTGTTTGAAAGGCAAACATTATAACAGATATGACTGAAATTTCAGAGAATTATGAAGACATAGATTATAAATTTGTTTTGATAAATCGAAGATTCTGAAAAAACTGGTGATTTAATTTAATTGATTTAATTTTAGATAGCAAAATTAAACCTAAATTCAATCAATTTAGCAAATGCATACTTTGTAACCTTGAAGTACTTTAAATACTAATGAAGGACTCTATACTATAAATAAAAAACAGCAATAACAGAAACAACCACAAGAAAATATGGACTTACTACAGAATTATACTATAACTTAAAAAACTAAGACAAATACATATCATATAATTCCATAAAACTTAAAAAAATAGTCTTTAAAAGTTACAAAGCCAATGAAACCCTGTTATTAATCATAGTATTTCCTTTTTTTTTTTTTCCTTTATTTTGTATTTATTAAAAAAAAAACACAGTAAAAAGAATTTAAAATGTGGAAGAGTTAACAATAACTATATAGAGGATAAGAATGATAAGCATGGCTTATCAAGGGTAGACATACAAATAAGATTGCTACACCTATATTTTCTTTGTGTTCATCTTTCCCTCTGAATTTTTTTTTT
>PVIH01018219.1:0-39241 GCA_004025045.1 Sigmodon hispidus | reverse complement strand
AACCTCATTTAGACTCCTTATTTCTCTGTTGAGGCTCTGTCTGGTTGATCTATCCAGGGTTGAAAGTGGGGTATTGAAGTCTCCCACTATTAGGGTGTAAGAATTGATGTGGGATTCGAGCTTTAGCAGTGTTTCTTTTACATATGTAGGTGCCCCTATATTAGGGGCATAAATATTTAAGATTGAAATCTCCTCTTGATCAATTTTTCCTGTGATGAATAAGTAGTGACCCTCTTGGTCCCTTTATATTGCTTTTAGCTTAAAGTCTACTTTGTTAGATTTTAGGATTGCAACCCATGCTTGTTTCTTAGTACCATTTGACTGGAAAATCTTTTCCCAACCCTTTATTCTATGCCTGTGTCTGTCTTTGCTGTTTAGGTGTGTTTCTTGTAGGCAACAGAAGGATGGCTTCTGTTGTTGTATCCATCTTGTTAGTATGTGACGTTTTATAGGAAAGTTGAGTCCATTGATATTAAGGGAAATTAGTGACCATTGATTCACATTTCCTGCCATTTTTGGTGGTAACTTGTTTGTATTTCCTTTCTCTGGGGTATTCTTCTGTGGACTTATTGGTTGTTTGTGATTTCGTGGGTGTATCTGGGGTCCTTAGGTTGGAGTTTTCCCTCTAGTACTCTCTGTAGTGCTGGATTGGTAGATAGATATTCTTTCAGTCTGACTTTGTCTTGAAATATCTTGTTTACTCCTTCTATGGTGATTGATAATTTTGCAGGGTACAGTGTTCTAGTTTGGCAGTCATGCTGTTTTATTGTCTGTATATCTTCTGACCAAGCCCTTCTAGCTTTCATCATTTCCATTGAATAGTTAGGTGTTATTCTGATGGGTCTGCCTTTATATGTGATTTGGCCCTTTTCTTTTGCAGCTCTTAAGATTTTTTATTTGTTCTGTATGTTTTGTGGCTTGATTATAATGTGGAACACTGACTTTTTTGGGGATCATATCTATTTGTTGTTCTGTAAGCTTCTTGTATCTTTATAGGCATTTCCTTCTTCAGGTTAGAAAAGTTTTCTTCTATGATTTTATTGAAAACATTATCTGTGCCTTTGAGCTGGTATTCTTCTCCTTCTTCTATTCCTATTATTCTCAAATTAGGTCTTTTCATGGTGTCCCAGATTTCCTGAACATTTTGAGTTTGGGCTTTTTTAGTTTTACTATTTTCTTTGACTGATATATCTATTTGAGCTACTGAGTCTTCCACTTCAGAGATTCTATCTTCCATCTCTTGAACTCTGTTTGTTATGCTTGTATCTGTGGTTCCAGCTTTTTTCTTCAGGTTTTCTATTTCCATCTTTGCCTCATTTTGTGCCTTTTTTATTGATTCCATTTCAGCTTTTAGTTCCTGGCATGTTTCTTTCATAGATTTGTTCATCTCTTCCAATTTTTTGTTTGTATTTTCTTCTATTTCTTTAAGGCTTTTTTTCATATGTTCTTTGTGAGCTTCGATGATCATCAAAAAGGAATTTTTGGTGTTGCTTCCTTCTGTTTCCTCTTCATTGCTCAGTTCAGGTCTTGTATTTGTAAGATTGCCACACTCTTCTGGAGTTACCATGTTGTCCTTTGTATTATTATGTAATTTTTTGCACTGACGTTTGCCCATGGCTTCAGTCGTTCATGATTAGATGGGTCCTGGTCAGTTGTGGCACTCAGGTTTGTGTGCCTCCTGTCACCTCTCTGGTCAGGGTCTGATTTTTTTTTTCAGACACCCCTGCTTTTGTTGGTTTCGCTCAGTTAGAGTTCGTGATGGGTAGTCGTGCAAATTCCCTCAGCAGGAGCTGTGGGTGTGGTCAGGGGCAGAGTTATCTGCCCCTGCTCCAGAGTGTGCTGGGATTCTGCAGACAGCACTTGGTCCTGGGAGCAGAACCGGAAGCAATGAGAGCTCAACTCTCCCTCCCAGGCTGGGATATAGGTGCTGAGGCCTGGTGACACCTCCTCACCTCTGGGCGGGGTCTGAATCTTCCCTTCAGAGACCCCTGTAGTTGGTTCGCTCTTTTTGAGGTCGTGGTGGGAGCCGTGCAAATTGCCTCAGCAGGAGCTGTGGGTGTGGTCAGGGGCAGAGTTTACCTGCCCCTGCTCCAGAGTGTGCTGGGACTCTGCATAGAGTGCTTGGTCCCGGGAGCATAGCCGGAAGCAATGGGCTCCCAGACCTTTCTTTACCATCTCGTGAATAACTCTCTAACCTTGGTACTCGTGAAGTCTGCATGTTTGCAAACTAAGCAACTTATATTTGATCCAGAGAGATGTTATTCTCCTGAGAAACATGTCACAGTTTGGTGTGCTGCCAGGTGACCTTGAAACATGGCCACATTAGCCTCTGAGTCCCAGAGTTGTTGAGAAGGGTGATGAATTGTGGAAAAAGTTGGGCTCCTCACAGATGGATGCATAATGTATAATGAAGTCTCTTAAATGAGCTTTCTATTTCATACCTAAATCCTAACCTGTTTTCAAGTCTGCACAGTTCTGATGACACTTGACGTCCTATTTCTTACTGTGCTTATGCAGAGTTACTTGACTTATTTAATCGTACTAGTTTGTTTTATTCTCACAAATTTTGTCGTCTTTGCTCAAATTTATACTGTCTGTGGGTAACTAACCACACCTTAAAGTTTCTCATTACTCAATTTGCTCCAAGTTATCAATGTAACTGTCACTAGGTAAGCCAGCAATAAGCACATAAGAGTTTAACATCTATGCTGTTCTGAAAATTTATATAGCAGATTAACTAGATTGTCACTAGTAAACTGAATCTTCAACTAATTCTTAACACATGGGAAATATATAGTCAAGTGTATCAACATAATACAACACACATGTCTGTTAATCCAAGAGTATTTTCTTTACTTTTATACTTTTTTAGTTTTTTATTTTTTATGAATAAAGTCATATTTTTATCTGTGTATATCCTTGTTCAAGCTCCCTTCCCCCTCCCTCCCCTTACAGTTACTCTCTCTTTTCCACATCTCTTTATCTCCTTCCCAGAAAGGGCAGGAGGTTCCAAGTTCCCAATGTGGTTTAGTTCTGCATCTACTTCAGGCAGATCTGCTTTCATCTCTCCAACATTAAGACTGTCAGGTGTTGCTAGGGAGGGAGTGGGATCCAAGGTGCTGATCCAAGGTGTCTCAGATCCCAAGCTGTTCAATGTTTGTGGTTTGCAGTGTGGACATGTCCCCTGCTTATCATTCTGGGTTTGTGAGACCTTGCTCAGGAGGATAGTCTCCAAACCCATCCATTTGCCTGCAAATTTTGGGATTCCATTTTTTCTTACTCCATTGTGTAGAAGTACCACAGTTTGCTAATCTATTCTTCAGTTTTTACTTTTATATTTTATATTTATATTTTCACAACTTTTCTATTTTACAACTACATTTTGAACATGTATATTTAAATCATATACGGACACTTACTCTATATTACTCCCTTTCTGCTCTCCTCTCAATTCCTCCATTGTAACCCTTCCTGTAATAATGTTTTTACATGTGTGTATGTATGTACACATGTATCTATAATTTACTGAATTCATGTAGTTTTGCTCAGATATACATGTGTCCAGATCCAACTTCTTGGGATTGTCTAAGCTGTGTGGAAATTTTTTTCTGGAAAAAGCTGATTCTCTTTGTCTTAGCATCAATTGATTACCAGTATATCTTTACCTGTGAGTAAAACCATATGGAATTTCCACTGATCACATAAGAATGTCAAATGATATTATTATGCTGATGATGTTCTTATGCTGGTGTTGTTCATTCAATCCCATTATTTTACATCCATGGGAAATTTTCTTCTGCTATTAGTAAGAGTCATTATCTAACAGCAGGTGTTCATGGACTACAGTTCTTAGAATAATTTATTCCCTCTTCTATAATTTTTCCTGAGCCATAGAAATAAGAGTTGAATTGAATGTTTTAACTGAGATAATGGACCCATAGTCATTTGTTTTTTGCAGGGTCATCAGTGCTAAATCTTTGTAATGTCCTTTTGCAAAAAGAAGTAATTTGATGAGAGGTAAAAATCTTATTTTTTCTGGTTGTATAAGGGTACATATTTAATTTATAGCTAGAAATTGTTCAGAGTCTTGCTATATATTCCTGTCTGGCTTGAACCTGCCTTGACCCAGCATCTGTTCCTCAGTGCTGGAATTCAGGATGCTGGTCACTGCATCTGACTTAGAGTCCTTATCATCACTTAAATGTCATGAATAGTCTTTAACTTCTTTATTATTTTCAATTTTCAGAACTTCTGAGCTCCTGTCAGTTTCACCATTAAGCTTTTCTTACAGTACTGTGGAAAATGTTCAATCTACATTTCTAAATATTTTCAAATTTTTCTGGTAAAGTGTATAAGTTAGTTGATTTTATTATTTCTGTGACACATTCTCTTGAAAAGAATCTTAAAATAATAATTTGATATTTGACTCTCAGGTCAAGAGGGTTCAATTTTGGTTGTGAGAAAAAAATGCTATGGCTCCAAGCACATGTGACAGAGAAAGGTCTTCAAATCATGATTTATAAGCAGATAAGAGAGGGACTAGGAATCAGGCACTGCTTCAGAATTAGACTTTTAGACTCGTCTCTGAAGTGATGCACCATGACCTAAATGTATGTTTCCTGTCATGTATCTGTTCAGAATCAGAATCAGGGAAGAATTTTCAACTACATAAGTAGGGGTAGGGATGATTTTATATTCAATTGTTTGGGAATAGCCAGGGAACAGGGACTCAAAAATATGAGTCCATGTGGGATATTTTGTGTTCAGCTGTATAATATGACAATTACATAGTGACAGAAATAAATACTGCATCTTAAAGACTTTAAATTTTATTAAGAATATAGTTGATTGTTTCCATTGTTATTTAAATTTTTTAAACATATGCACCAAAGTTCCCCTACCCTTCCTTCTTCCCAGTCCTCCCCCAGATTCCCCTACCCATCTCCATCAATTCCTTCAGAGACTAAGAACCTCCCAGGGTGAGTCCATGTGGTATGGAAAATCTAGTTGAGATAGGATCAAGCCCCTCCCGCTAGTATCAAGACTGAGCAAAGTGTTCCTCTTTAGGGACTAAGGCCAGATCATTGATTATTTTCAATAGAAAATGAAAATAAGAAGAAGATGAGAATCAGAGTAAATTCTACTGAACTTGGGCAGATGAACACAAATTACCTTGGACAGTAATCACTTTGAAAATGAAAACGAAGCAAAACATACATCTGGTGATGTTATATGATTACCAGCAATAAAAAGCAATCATAATTCTTAAAACTAGTATTGTGATTAAAAAAGTTAAATACTCTCCAAGTTTCTCTCAGTATGTGCAGTGGGTCTTAATAATATGACCAATTCTATGTTACCAGGATACATTTTTTCTCTGTTTAGCTTTTTTTTTTCAATGAAATAAAATATATTTGACCTTTTTCTTGGCTTTTTACTAAGCTATGAGAAATAATAACTTGGGCAAATAGTTTTTTATCAATATGTCACAAATCATAGATCCTAAAAAGTGGATAAAGTTTTGAATATTGTCACATAGCTTTTAAATACATTTTTCACAAATATATATGTAGCTGATAAATATATCTGCAATATAGAATAAATGCAAAAAAATACACTTGAGAGACAGCCTCTATAAAAGTATGAACATATTTGCTAAACATATTTTATTTGTGAATTGAACACAAACATCATTTAAATTTATTGTCAATCATGCTGACATTTAAGTAGTCACATTTGATTAATTATATCTCATTAAATTTTTATCTTATATTAATATAAGTAATTAATTTTCAAGTAAAATTCTCTGTCTGAACATAAATATTTTCAGTTAAGTTAATATAAGTAACTACTTTTCAAGTAAAATTCTCTGTCTGAACTTAAATATTTTCAGTTACAGTTGAGGGATGTCTTACTATAAATATTGTAAGACAGTGTAAATAAACAGTTATAAATTGTATCTATTTTTATACCAGCTGTTATATTTTACTAATTACTAGCTTTGCATGAAAATGAACATCTTTAAATGGAGCACTAAAGGCAGGAATGTTATCTCTGAGTTTCAAGACAGCCAGGTCTACATCATGATATCCTACCTTAATAAAAATATTTCTAAGAAATCTATTTAAATAAAAAATTTGAAGTCATCCTAAGATAATGAAAAAGTTTTAATCTCTTGCTGTTGTGCTTTCTCTAATTTAAGAGATCTCATTTAGCTTTAGAAATAACACCATGTAAATAGGAACTTTTTCAATAGCCATTGGATTTTTTTCTACACTATATACAAACCCCAAGTGTGTAATTTGACTTTAAAATTACAAAGATGCACCAAGAAAATATATGAATGGGATAATTTACACAAGATAGAGTGTCATTGTCATTAGAGTCCTTGAAACTATCTGGAACAATTCAAATTAACCAAATTCCTTCTTACAGTAAATGACCAGAATCTATTATGAGTTCTATAACTGAGCAGTTCAATGAGTTTTAACTATGCTCAGCTGCCTGATAACTTCTTCAAATAAAATTTTATCTCATTTTTGCAGAGGATTTGATATTACTTTTAGGAATTTAAGGAGTTCATCAGTTTCTATTTATACTTCTTTAATATTTAAGCCTGTGATGAGCATCAGTGCACTGAATGTCCTACAGAGACTTGCAATCTCATTTACATGTTGACTCAACCTGGACTGGCATTTGCAGTAATGATCCAAAGACCTCTTGCACTCCTTAAAAAACTCTTTAATGAGGGACTGGCATTTGTTTGTTTGGAAGGGTGCACTTTATGGTGTTTTAATTACCACTGTATGTTATTGTCTTTTTAATTGCTTGGGGCTATACAAGTTGGACAAGCAATGACTCTTTATCAAAAACTGAAAGGAAAACTCCGAATGGTGATTATAACTGTTATTACAGCATTGTGTCCATGAATTTGTATTATGATTTCCTACTCAATTATTGTAGAATTTCTCAATAATCATTTATAGCTACTGTTATTATCTCAATTTTATTTTTCACCATGAATTTCTATTTTAATGCTTATCTTTAAATAGGTAAATTCTTCATAGTGACTTTAATAATGTAGAAATGTGTCAAAGTGTTCAAAAATTGCCTAAGATCATATAAAACAAAAAGTGTTTATTTATTTTAAATTCAAGTTTTTGAAAGTTTCCTGTGATATGATTTTAGTTTGAATTACAGTGATCAATAAAAATGTTAGACTTGCATTTTGTGAATATGATACATAGAGTAGTGATAACATTTTGTTTATATAATAGACAGAGTAATAATAAAATTTAGAGAACATAACAGCAGTATGATTGCAATATAAACAAATTAAGTGAGGACACACAAGTGTTAAATAAAAAATTACTCTTGAATGTCACACCCCACCTCATCCTGCAAGGATCATGCAACACCGGATCCTTCTCTTTGCAGTTTATTCAGGCCTTTAATTATCATCTTGTCTCTCACTCACTCACTCTCACTTTCACTCTCAGACATATGACGAATGACCCACTCATTCACTCTTAGACAAACGACTAATGACCCCGGGGGGAAGTCCACTCATGGCTAAATACCCTCTGGGCTTCCAATCCCGGTAAGCCATGTAGACATTGCCCATAGGTCCTGAGGTGCTGGAAGCAAGCCACTATCCTCACCTACAGCCAATATGGAGTTGTTTACTCCCGAGAGCACTCACCATCGAGAAAGGTGGAAGGTGGAAACCAGCGCCACCTTTAGGGAGTGGTACAACACAGCTCCCTACAGATCCCCCTTCTTTATTAAAAAAAAAAAAAGCAGGCAGAAGCAGAGGTCTAGTCTCTGAAGTGCAAAAGGAACATGTACAGGTATCGCTCCAGGTGTCATCCACCCAGACAATCCCTGACCCGTCCGACACCCTTTTCACAGAGGCAGGCAGTTGGGTGTCAACCTGCATGTAACCAGACATACTCCCCATGAGTTCCCATAAGCCAGAGTACTCATGTGCAGTGCTAAGCCTCACATCCTGCAAAACATTCTTAAGGCTTCTCCTTTAAGGAGGCCAAGAAAACTTAGGGGGACTGACTGACTCCAATGGCTGAAAATGCTTGAACAACCATGACTGCATTGTGACACTGAAGGAACCTAACATGGCAAATGCACCACAGGCAAACTAGGAATATCAGCACCATCAGGCTCATCAGAGCTCCCCTTCCTGCCCACTCTTCCTGGTGATCAACAGTGGCAGAGAACCAGGACACAAGTCCTTCTGCCAGGTCCAGCATCCACTCTGATAGAATTCACGATCACCATGGTCACTGTCAGCTGGGCCATCAAGTTTTCAAATTCACCAATCCAATTTCCTAAAAGATAACTCAACAACTGTTTAGACAGATTTGCAGCATGAATAAAGTTCTGATATTGTACACTAGTCCCATGTAATTCTGGAAACTTCCATTCACAGCCAAGCTAGGCCAGCTGCCAAAGAGTATCAATCCACTCTTGGACCAGGTCGATCCTTGGATTAATAACCATCAAGCCTCCTTTTTAACTGGGCAATCAGATTCTTTTGTATGTCTAGAGCCTGTACTACATTAGCCAAGACCACATTCAAAGTCTGCGCAGTCTGCACAATATGGCTCACGGCTCCTATGGCAGCCAATGAAATGGCTGCAATTAAGGCAAGCACTTATCTGCACCATCAGGGCCAGCAACAGCTGTGGGGTAATGCTCGATGCTCTTATTTGGGGAAACCTTGGGGTGTATCCATAGCACAGGTAAAATTGCCATATTGTTTCCAGGGCTTGTGCTACATTGGCAGAAAGATTATTCAAAGTACACTGGCCTCCCAGGCCTGGAGATTTAAAGACATGCTGACTAGACCTACAAGACTGCTGGATCATTCATGCAGGGAGAATGCCGAATGCTGATCACTGAGCACCTCAGGCTCAAACATATGCCCAAGGCAGAGCACTCCAATACCTCATTTGACTGGAATATAAACAACTTAGGCTCACCTGTTCTCACTTAGGATGGCTGTCAATCACTGGGTGTCATGCAGTGCCTGTTAAAAACCTCCACCTGGGCTACAGTGAATGAGGCAGTGATCCTGTAAGTCCGTACTGACTCAGCCAGAGATTTTATCACTTTGAAATCTAAGGTCTCCTTGTAACTCTGTTCTGACTGCCTTCCATGCCCTGGGGCTGAAAGCATGCCCTAAACCACCATTCCCACCTTCTGCATAGGGAGGGGGAGCTGAAGGTGCGGCTTGACATGCTGGAAATCTGCAGCATTCTTCTCTATCTGGATCCTCCTTTTCATTTCATTCATTCATTTCATTCATTCATTTTTGTTCTTTTTATCTGTTCTATGAGTGACAGCAGCTCTTCCTCCGAGTCTGTAGACTCAGGAGTTTCTATATCAGAAAGGTCGGGGTACAACTCTCCCCTTTTACTCCGTCCTTCACTGCCTGCCTCTGATCTCTCCTCCTGTAACATTTCTAAGGCAGCCTTGCGACTTTCCACTGCCTCACCATAGCACTAATCTTCAAGATTGCCTCCTATCAGCTTCAGGTGGCCTCGGCAAATGGAACCACAACTGCTTAGAACTAATCCACAGGTTTTGATCCTCCGTGGAGACAAAACCAGAAACTCCTTTCCCAAGTAACATATTCTTACAAACAGACTTCAAAGTCTAGACATCTGCTAAGTACTTGCTTTTGTTTAACTTAGCAGCCTTAGCAATCAATTGTCTTTCTACAATTAGCTCACCAAAAGTCAAAAAATTAAAAGTAAACGCAATAACCCTTATCCAGACTCTCTGTTTATCTGCCATCTTCACGTGGCTTTTATCCTTTCTTTCCTATTTCCCTTTCTTAAAGGGCTTTCTTACCCTTTCTTCATAACTTTAAAGGTTTCTTGGAGCCTTTACCAAACAGCCCCAGCTTTGCTAATGCTTTTACTTTCACTTTTGAGCTCAAGTTTGCAACTGCTGTTACTTCTACTTTGAGCTCAAGGTTGCCATTCATCCACAGCTGCAAGAGGTTACACTCACTCATCAGTGAGCTCCCTCTTCTCCGCCTTTACCTACAGGTCAGAGCTATCTGCTAGTGCCAAGAGGTTACCCTCACTCGTTGGTGAGCTCCCTCTTTCTCCACCTTATCCTATCTATAGGCCGGAGCTACCCCGCTCTCACTGCAGATCCCAGCTTACCTGGAACTTACTGGTTCACCCCCCCCCCCGACAGCAGAGAGTTCTGAATCCTGTCATTTGTTGGCACGAGTTTAGTTCTTATCTTCCTGGGTTTTGGCACCACTTGTCGCCCACCACCTCATCCCACAAGGAACATGCAACACCGGATCCTTCTCTTTGCAGTTTAATTGGTCCTTTAATTATCTTCTTGTCTCTCACTCACTCTCACTTTCACTCTCAGACATATGACGAACGACCCACTCACTCACTCTTAGACAAACGACTAATGACCCCGGGGGGAAGTCTGCTCGTGGCTAAATACCCTCTGGGCTTCCAATCCCGGTAAGCCATGTAGACATTGCCCATTGGTCCTGAAGCGCTGGAAGCAAGCCACCATTCTCGCCTACAGCCAATAAGGAGTTGTTTACTCCCGAGAGCACTCACCATCGAGAAAGATGGAAGGTGGAAACCAGCGCCACCTTTAGGGCATGGTACAATGCAGTTCTCTACACTTGAATCTTCTATCACTATCCATGTCATCATAAAAATTAAAAAAAATGATGACTTATTCTTTGCATTGTTATTTTATTACTAATTTTATCTATGGAATTTTATGGACACAATAAACATATATTAGAAATTATTCTATGAAGTTTTATTAAACATTGATTTTTTTGTTTATTGTTGTTCCTTCAAGAGAGTGTTTTCTTGTACAGCCCTGACTCTCCTAGAACTAAATCTGTAGACTAGGCTTCATTCAGTGAGATGTCCTGTCCTTGCATCTCAAGTGCTGGGGTGAAAGGTGAGAATCATGCTGCCTGGATAAACATTGAAAATATAATTACAAATGGTTTTATATAGACGATAAAAGAAGTATCACAGCTCTATACTTGCAAGAAAGAAACTGGAAAAGAATAACAGTAGAGGCAGGCAAGGTACAGCATAAGTGTAGGCAAACTTATAGAAAAACAGTTGATATTAAAATCACCTCATGCGATGCTTGAATGGCTTTTTTACAAGTGAAGAACAAGAAAAATGCTAGAAAATTCCTTAAATGTGATAACTTAGCTCAAGATAAACAATCATACAAGAAATAGAATATAAAGTCATATTGAGGTACACAAAGAGAATAAATTTGTTGATGATTCTTAAGTTTTCAGGGCAATTTTAGATTGACCTTTAGAAAATAATGTCTTTGATACAAAAGGATTTTTATCCACAGACAATAACCATAATTGATACATATTTCTTCAAATTTGGTTATAAGAAATAAATCATGAAATGTCATCATCAGATGAGATTTTAAGTGAGAATAGTTAAAAAGTAGTCAGGGAGCAAGAAGAACACAGATGAAAACTAAATAGAACAGCTTCAGAAGAGACTTATAGAGTTTCTAGAATGATACTTTGACTGTCTTGATAATCAAGTATTTTTTTTTAAAAAAAAAAAAACTTTATTTATTTATTATTTATTTGCCTTGGTGTTTGCCTGAAATTGGAACTACAGACTGTTGTTAGCTGCCATGTGGGTGCTGGGAATCGTACCCGGGTCCTCTGGAAGAGCAGAGGGTGCTCCTAACCGCTGAGCCATCTCTCCAGCCCCGATATTCAAGTCTTAAATATGCAGTGGGAATGAGATTGACCTTGGAGCTTGACTCTTGGAACACTAAGTTCTATTTTCAAAGTTTATTTATAACAGTAATAAATAGCTGAATATTTTGTTCAATCAAGTTAGTTTATCTTTCTACTTTTGTTCTAAATCTTTATTTCTTCAAATTTATATTTTCAGCTTAAATTTTCCAAACAAGGAAATAGTTCTAGAAAGCCAAGAATTCTAATATCTCTATAATACAAATACAAGGCTGTTAAACATCTATGATAAGATTCTGAAATTATCTACTAAAGAATCTATAGTTTTTAATTTTAGAAAATACTATAAATCTGTAATTAAGATTTTTAAATATAAAAATAATGTAAGATAACTATAGACCATTTCTGTACAGCTAACATAAAATGTAATCTCATTTTAGTAAGAATCTGGCTGTATGCATGTGTCTATTGTAAAAACTCTGCATTTGTGTCTACGTACTTGTACTGAGTTGAATCTGTTTATCAGATTCCATTTTTGCTTGTCATCACTTCTTTGAGAAATGGCCAAAGCTTGATATCCTAAACAACAAAAACACTCTCATGACTTCAGGGGTTTTTTTCCTCCTAAATAAATGTTCAGGGTTTTCTTTATTATTGAGCTTCCAATGGTCCACCTGTGTCATCCTTTTTTAAACTTTTTTCCACCTATAATTCTTTTTCTGATTGTGGCCTCTGTCACTGTTCATTCTACTTTAATACTCTCATCTTCTTACATCTTACAAATTTCCTCTAAAGATTCTTGTGAATGCACTGATGAAATAGATAACACAGAAAATCTTCCCATTTCAAGATCATCAACTCAATAACATTCCCTATAAGGTACACCAAGTAATCTAGAATTATAAAGTTGTTTTAGAAGATAGAAAATTCTCAGGTATAGGTCTAAAATAATTTCTTATTTTTACTGTTTTTATCTGAGCAAATTAAGATATTTATTATTCAGACAATTATAAGAATATGCAGTTTTAATAAATTGCCACATAAAGTTAATGTTAAATTTTTTGTTATTAAGTCTAATTTTATTCTTCCAGAAATCATACAAATTGAATGTTTATTTTCCAAACTCATTACATCAGAATTGGTCAGAGATATAAAATGTACAATTTCATTATCTCAGCATGACTCATTTTCTTCTTGGTGATTGTAAGGCTCCATTGCACAGTAATAAGAATTTAATGGTAGAATGCTTCAATTAACCACCACTATCTGAGGAATGTTCTCAGCTTAGTTTCAATTGTTATTATCTGTGGATATCCATATTGGGCAAGATTATTTTAGAGGTGAGTGGAGTGTCATTAGAAAACCATAGGTTAAGAGAATGGCCATCATCAAGCTGCTGAAATAATTTAATGTAAGTGGTTATGCATCCATGTGTATTACCTTAATGATGACGTATATCAAAGAAGTTCAAACTTCCAGCCTCTATTAATACATCCCTTCTTTCTGAAAATGAATTTTATACTTTCTGTTTTTTTTCTCTTTGTTTTTTGCATAAATTAAGCAATACTATACATAGCTTGTGGTATTTTGCATATTTGGTTCAACAAAAATTTTCCTAATATATTTTAATTTAGATCCAAACTGAGATATGGAATTAATTACACACTAAATGACAGGTCAAATTTTGGCCAATATAGTTCTGTATTTTATAGCTAAAATTGTGTACAAAATAAAAAAAGCATACTAAGAGCCTATAAGCAAGTGGTTTTCAATGAGAGTTATACTGTCTTCGTTTCTTTCCTTTCTTCTGTGTATCTATGTATGTACTTGTGTAAATGCATGTGTTTACCTGACATTGGATATTCTTCTAGATAATATTCCAGGAAGAGTTTCCATGAATCGAGAGCATGGTGTTTTATCTAGTGTAGTTAGGAAGTTCCTATGCTCTGCCTTCTCCCAGATGCACTTAGACATTTTTAAATATTAGTAATTGTCTCCAGAGATTTCAGACTAAAAAGGTGCTGCCACATACACTTATTTAAAATGATGCTGGAGTTACAAATTCTGGTCCTTATGCTTGTGAGGCAAGGGCTGAACCAAGTATGTCCTTTTCTTCAGCCCCATCAAGCTTACTTCTAATGGTGATACATAGAGCCTTATGAATCTTAGCCACTCTCTGGCATTATCAGCACAAGGGCTTTGAAATGTTGCTAACATAATATACATTGATTATAATTACCATGTCCCATGGCCCTGGTATTTCCAAATGCATGATTTTTCTGGTGCCCTAGATTGTACCATAGCCTCTCCAGGGCTCTATTTATGACAAGATGCAACTCAGACCATTATATATTCTAGCAACTGAGGCTGTAACTTTACCAATAGCCTCTTCTTGCTTCTCACAGTGCCAGGGCTTGGCTCCTCTCCATGACCTCTTCTTTCCTTCAAAACCAATAGTATCTGGAAATCCTACACATGACTAAACTTAGATGCTAACAGGAAGTGTTGTAGAAGGTTTCCAGGGCCCATTTGGCCCCGGTGGTTCAGACCTGTTCCGGGGCGGCTTTTGTCCCCCAAAGAAATGAATCAGATGCTTATATTAATGCTTATATTAATACTCTTTGGCCCATGTCTCAAGCACATTACTAGCTAGCTCTTTCATCTTAATTGAACTCATTTCTTGTAATCTACCTGCCACGTGTCCCAGCCCATGGCTCACCTGGATTTCTCACATGTCTCTTCTTAAGGGGTTAGATGGTGTCTGGCTAACTCTGCCCTTCTCCTACCTGCCTGTCCTCTGATCCTCCACCCACTTGTACTGTGCTGTACATAGACCAAAACAGCTCCTTTATGTAAAGCATACGGAGAACATTCTACCACAAGGAAGTACTACTTTGGATACACAGATTATATCTGTTGACACTGAAGAAACATTTTCCAGATGATCTCACCATAATGATCCTTGGCTGTCCTTATTCACTGTTACTTTTTTTATTTTTTTATTAATTTATTTATTTATTTATTTATTTTTTTATTTATTTTAGCTAAAGCTAAACAGCTAGGAAAGCAAGGCTATCAATTCAGTGGTATTGATCTTTTGCTAATAATTATTGATTCTTCAGCCCCAAATGACCAGAGACACAGATTCTTAACTTAAAATAAAAAAAGCAAATGGACTTAAAAGAGTCTTTAGGGAACTCTCAAATTTCAAAAGTTGCTCTTCCATTGTTTGGACTGCTTTAAATATTTTATTTTTGTATTTTTATTTATTATTTGGTGATTTTACTTCATGCACCCCATCAAAATCAGTTATCTGTCTTCTCCATTCCATATCCACTCTTTAAATATTCTTATCTTCAAATCTCCTATAAAAGCCTCACTTATATCTCAATATCCTGTGGCTTTTCTAGCCTAAAGTTCTGAAGTTCTACCACACCTCAAAAACAATGATGTCAGGTCTGTCACAGGAGTACCCAACTCAAGACAGTAATTTCTGTAAGTTAAGGTTACTAGTGCTTCAATGAAATACCATAGCTAAAAACCACTTAGGGAAGAAAGAGTTTATTTGGCTGACATATTCTGACTCACACAGTTCATTAAGAGGAGCCAAGGTAGAAAATCCAACTAGAAAGAAACTTGGAGGAAGGAACTGATGAAGAAGCTTTCAAAGAAGAGTAATAAGAACATTGGAAGTGATCCTGACACATGTCATGTATATGTCATAACATTTTATTTTGAAAGATATTAAAATGTTTCATGTTAAACAACTGAAATGATTGATAGATAAGATCTGCTTTAGAAATATACATATAACATTCTCTTAGGGTAAATACTTATTTAAAAGTGAAAGCAATATGTTAATTACATGTGATAAAGTAACTAATACTAGAAAATTATTCTTACAATTTATATATTTCTCAAATGTAAATGATTAGGAAGTCTGAACTTCAGTTGAGCATTCCATCTTTATCTAGACACAACACATTAACATATATAAACTTTGTCTCTTGCTGTATTTTCAACTGTGTGTATTCTATATTAATTCCATAAGTGTGTGTAATGCATTCAGGTTATTTTTTTTTTAAATCATATCAGCTCCTTTCAATACAACAAATTATTTTTCCACATTAATGTGTTTCTCATGTTTTTTATTTTTATTTTTTTTTAATTTTGTGACTCACTCAATTTAAATATGGGCTTCTCTATTTTCAAAAGTTTGGAACCATTAATTGGTTGTTGGTTGTTCACTTTATTATAGTAATATCTGTGTCATGCCTAGAAGATGACATTTCTCAACTATTTCTCTTTTATCTTTTATATTTACTTAGCTCCAGAGTCCACAATGTTCAATGAGTCTTAAAAAATATGATGTAATTATACATTTTAGGGTTCAGAATTCAATTGTTACTTAGATTTCTGATTTTCTAATTTTGCTGTAGTTCATTAGAAAGAGATTTCCTGATAAAAGCTGATTTCATCATTGGTCTATGGATATAGACATAAATATTTAGAAAGCTGTTTGAAACTGTAAAGCTAACTAAACAATAGTAGAAATTATTCTTTAGAGCTCATTATTTTCTCATTCATGGTTTATGACCAGATTTATAGTTCTAGAAAGGATTTTCTTTTGTGAACTGGATCTCAAGTTCTATCATAGAGTACAAAGTTGCTCCCTAGTCATTATGCCACTACAGCTCAACTGAGCATCTCTTGCTTGGTATACTAGTATTTTAATTCACTGCTGGTTGACATTGTTGGTGCCTTTTCCTCCTGGAGAGCCTGGTTAGCATGTCCCAGAAGCATAAAATATAGTCAGTGGGAAAGAAAATTTCATTTCATCTCCAACTTTCCTCTCTATACTTTACTAACAAGAAATGTAGTATTTTAAAGAATGAGGTCTTACCATCTCATTTTCCTGGGCAATCATGAGGAATAAAATGAGCCTGTATTATTTTGAAAACATCTGAAACCTCACTGTGCTTCATAGTTTTAGGTCAACTTGAATGAAGCTAAAGTTATCTGAGAAAAAGGAACCTCAACTGGTAAAATGCCTGAATAAGATCAGGTTTTAGGCAAGCCTGTAAAGCATTTCCTTAGTTAATCATTCAAGTGGTCAGACCCAGCCATCTGTGAGTGGTGCAATCCCTAGGCTGGTGGTCATGGGTTTTCTAAGATAGTAGATGGAGAATGCCATAAAAAGCAAGCCAATAAGCAACAAGCCTTTATGACCTCTCCACATCAGCTCCCACATCTATGTTGTTTCCCTGGTTGAATTCTTGTCCTATTTTTTTTTTTTCAATAATGAGTTCAATGCACTGCCCATGAAAATCCCAACACAATATTTTTTGGATCTTGAAAGAACAATACTCAATTTCATTTGGAATAACAGGAAAGCTAGGATTGCCAAAACAATTTTGTTCAACAAAAGAGCCTTGGGAGGCATAACCATCCCTGACTTCAAGTTACACAATAGAGCTACAGTAATAAAAACAGTCTGGTACTGGCATAAAAACAGACTTGTGGATCAATGGAATAGAACTGAGGATCCAGACATTAACCCAAAAACCTATGAACACCTGATCTTTGACAAAGAGGCCCAAAACATTCAATGGAAAAAAGATAGTATATTTAACAAATGGTGTTGGCATAGCTGGATGGTAGTGTGTAAAAAAATACAAATAGATCCAATCAGTCACCCTGCACAAAACTCAAATCCAAGTAGATCAAAGACTGCAAAATAAACCCAGCCACTTTACACTTGATAGAAAAGAAAGAGGGAAATACACTTCTACGAATTGGCACAGGTGACCACTTCCTAAATATAACACCAGTGGCACAGACACTAAAGTAAACAATCAATAAGTGGAATCTGCTGAAGCGGAGTAGCTTCTGTAAAGCCAAGGACACTGTCAATAGGACAAAATAACAGCCTACAGAATGGGAAGATTTTCACCAACCCTACAAGTGATAGAGGACTGACCTCTAAGATATATAAAGAACTCAAGAACCTAGTACCCAAAATCTTGTATAAGCCAATCAAAATTAGGGTTCAGATCTAAAAAGGAAGTTCTCAGCAGAAGAATTATGAATGTCTAAAAGGCACCTGAAAAAGTGCTCATCATCTTTACCCATCAGAGAAATGCAAATCAAAACAACTTTGAGATACCACCTGACACCTGCTAGACTGGCTAAGATAAAAGAAACAGAGGACAGACTATGTTGGAGAGGATGCAGAGCAAGGGGAACACTCCTCCATTGTTGGTGGGAGTGTAAGCTTGTTCAGCCACTGTGGAATGCAATATGGCGGTTTCTCAGAAAACTGAGAATCAATCTCCCCAAGGACTGAGCAATACCACTTCTGGGTGTATACCCTAAAGATTCACATTCGCACTCCAAAGGTATTAGCTCAACTATGTTCATAGCAGCGTAATTTGTAATAGCAAGAACCTGTAAACAACCTAGATGCCCCTCAACTGAAGAATGGATTAACAAACTGTGGTACATCTACACAATGGAGTACTACACAGCAGTAAGAAAAATTGATATCCTAATATTTGCAGGCAAATGGATGGATTTGGAGAATATCCTCCTGAGCAAGTTATCACAAACCCAGAAAGATAAGCAGGGGATGTACTCACTCATTAGTGGGCTCTAAACAAACCAACAAACAAACAAGGAAAAAGCAAAGTATGTCCAAGCTGCAAGCCACAACCACTGAACAGACTGGGATCAGAAACACTTTGGACTGACTCCTTGGATCCCACTCCCCTAGAGGAACACCTGACTCAGTCTAGAGGTTGTGGGGAGAAAACTGGATCTGCCAGAAGTGGAAGCTGAACGAAGCAATATTGGGAGGGACTTTGGGACTGCCTGCTACCTACCCAGACAGGGGATAGGGAGTTGTGGAGGAGAGAGAATGACCTGATGTGGTGGGAGGGCGAAGGGGCCTTCAATAAGGATATTCAAGGATAGCAAGTATGACTTCTTTGTTCATAATAATAAAATAAAAATAAAAATAATATTTTACATTTTTCAAACTTTATTTATTTATTTATTTATTTGCCTTGGTGTTTGCCTGGAACTGGAACTACAGACAGTTGTTAGCTGCCATGTGGGTGCTGGGAATCGAACCCGGTTCTTCTGGAAGAGCATACGGTGCTCTTAACCGCTGAGCCATCTCTCTAGCCCCTATTTTACATTTAAGATATGTATTTCATAAATTTGTTTTATAAATATACACGTTTTTATTAAACATAAGATTTTTCCAATAATCATATCAGAAAATGAAAGCTCTGTATAAAACTCCTTCATCTGTATATTAAGTTACCAACTATAATATTTATTAGTATGATCATTATTAGGTATATTGAATAAGCTTTATAAAATTAAACAATTTACTTTCAATTTGTGTCAGCTATAAAAATAAAGTGAATTGTCTATTAAAAAAATGAATGGTGAGTGATATTGTAGTATAAGCCCAATAAACTCTTTCCTCCCCAACTTGGTCATCATGATTCATTGTAGCAATTGAAATTCTAAGTAAGATAATTCCTGATCAAAGAGTCCTAAGGAGGTTGATATGGTATTGAAATTTTTACTAGCTCACTGATTCTAGGACCAGCAATGTCAAGCTCTACAAGGTATATTTCTTTAATTTTTAAAAAAATATGCTACACTTTTAATTGTTAGGAAGATAATAGAGTTACCTTCACTTTTCTATACATACTTTTTAAATTTCACATGAAGCCCTCTTTCTTCTCATTGTTTCCTCACTCTTCTGTGCTTCTTTTTTTTAATCTTTGTGTCCCCTAGCTCTTCTTTTAATATTACCTATTATCTCCTCTTTCCTCTCTCTTTAGGCATAGCCATAAATAGACTCTCTTCTTGCTTTTGAGGCTTTTACATATACTACAAGTTAAAAGATAAATCTAGATTTGAGGGTAGATTTTATATATTTTGTTCTGATAAAAATATTCTGACAGAAGTAATTTGAGGAACAAAGGGTTTGTTTAGGCTTATAGTTTTAGAGGAATATAGTCATAAAGTTAAACAAGACCTGGCAAAATTCAGGGAATGAATAGATCCACGAGTGTTGAACATACAAACATAGTAAGAAGAGAGAGAGAAAAAAAAGAGATAATACAAGAATATGAATAAAAATCTGTAAATCTTAGTCATACCAATATACTTCCTTCTGCCCTTAGCATTCACCACTAAGATTCTATAGTATTTTCTAATGCCACCATAAGTTGGGAATCAAGTTTTTAATTTTTTGAGAATATTTAATAAAAGAAATTTGCCTTTCTTGGCCTAAATTATCTTACTAATGTTTCATTTTTAATTTCACTTGACCAATCTTAATGATTTTTATATGCATAATATAATTCCTTTGTGTAAATGTTCTATATTTCCATTATACAATCATCATTTAATGAAAATCTAAACTGATTCTATTTCTTGACTATGAGAAATAATGCAGCAATAAACATGGATGAGCAAGTACCTCTGAAGTAGGATATAGAGATAGTACATGAGGTAGGTCTATTTGTATTTTCTTTTGGGGTCTCCATAATGACTTCTAAAATGACTACCCTAGCTTTCTCCTAAAATTTAATGAATTAAGATTTGTCTTTTCCCACATTCTTGCCAACATGTGCTGTTATATGAGTATCTGTTGTTGTTTTGTTTGTTTTGTTATCTTTTCTGAGATAGGGTTTCTTTGTGTAGCCCTGGTATTTCCTAGAACTCACTTTGTATACCAGGCTGGCCTGAAACTTACAGCATTCAGCTTACTTCTGCCTCTTAAGTTCTGTGATTAAAGGTGGGTATTTCTACTCTCTGATTATGTGAGTTCTTGATGAATCCTATACTTGCAGTGATGAGATAGAATCTTAAACAAATTTAGTTTGTGTCTCCTGGTGGTTTAGGATGTTAAGCTCCTTTTAAAAGATTTAATAGGCACCTGTATTTCTTATATGGAGAATTATGCTCCTATTGCTCCTATGTACTGTCTATTTATTGACTGTGTTGTTTTGTTTCTTGAGATTTTGTACACTCTAGATATCAGTCTTCTGCTGAATGTGAAGCTGATGGATATTTTTCCCTTGCTGCCAATTGTTCCTTTTATGGCTGACCCTTTCTTTTGTTTTACATAAGCATTTTAGTGGCCTGATGTCTAGTTTGTCAAGTGTTACTCTTATTTACTGAATAGCAATCTTATTTGCAAAGTTTTTACCTATGGTTACAACGTGCATCATATTTCAACTCTTTTTAAAAATCAACTTTAGAGTTTTTAGATTTAAATTTTGTACACAGTGAGAGGTACAAATGTCTCCAGCTCTATTCCCTGCCCCCCAGGGTTTTTTTCAGTTATCTCAGGTGTTTTGTACT
Organism: Sigmodon hispidus; assembly: GCA_004025045.1. Lineage (NCBI taxonomy): Eukaryota > Metazoa > Chordata > Mammalia > Rodentia > Cricetidae > Sigmodon > Sigmodon hispidus. The sequence goes on along the minus strand of PVIH01018219.1, from coordinate 18,090 downwards.
TTCATGAACATTTTGAGTTTTGTTTTGTTTTTCTATTTATGACTTGGAATTTATTGACATTATTATGTATTTATAAATTGCTATTGGTGGGATGGTCATTGGTCACAGCACTCCTGCAATCTTCAGGCTCTTATACGTCATCCCCTTGTACTTCAATATTCTCTAAGCCTTGGAGAGGATAATGAAGATGTGCCATTTAGAACAAACAAAGCACTCAATAGTCATTATTTCTCAGTACTTCTACCCATTGAGATTCTGCTTTTCCTGCACTCACTGAAAAAAATCATCTCCACTAGGACTCAAAGAAACATTAATTTATAGGTGCATACATACATATTTTGTAGGGTGATTTTACAACATCTTTATTTAACATAATGTCAGTAGTAATTTTCCCATTTGTTCCTTTGACCTATACACCCATGTGACTTTGATCAGATGGTTTTCCATCAGTAGAGAAGACCCAAATTCCAACAGAAAGCAATTGGTGATTGCTGTAGTAGTTACGCCAAGGTAGTATCAGTGGGCTTATTTTGCAACACAGCCAGATGTAGTTTGCTGGGCTCACAGTTAAGTAAGACCATTGAAGAATTTCTCTGAAAATTACATGCATACTCTACTCCCAACATGAAAGCAAGCCCTAGGAAAGAGAGGTTATAGCTAAGTATCATTTTATTCTAATATGCAAAACACATTTATTATTAATAATTATAGTGAAAATAAATGGACACAAGTACTTAAAAAAATGTGTGTTTGTATATATTCTCAAAAATGCCAGACCAGAATTGAAACTCTTCCACAGATTATTTGTTTTTATCTTTGTAAAAATTTCATTCTCATTGGGAGAGTTTGGTTTGAGGGTGGGAATTTCTTTAGCAGAGAGGACAATGACAATGTCATTGAATTGGAAATTGAAAAATTTGCTTTTGATCTTTGTTACACTGAGCCAACAAGAAAGAGGGTTGCTGACGTTTCAGGAATGTTTGAGATATCAGGAAATGTTGTTTCTAGTCTACAACAGTATCAGGAAGAACTGTTACTAAATGTAATGGGATTTTTATAGACTTCATTGGTTGATTATGTATAGTGTAACAATGCAGCATAGACAAAAACATGGGATTTCAAAAACATTCCTAATAAAAATCAGTTATCCTTTTCAAAGAGACAAAAATATTGTTTTGATGTCTTAAAGGATAAATAAAATGCATCATGAACAAAGGAGGTCCAATGCAACTGTAACCTTGCCAGCTTACAAGAAAATCTGAAACAATCTTAATTGTCTTCAGTGCTTTCTGAAGGTGTACAAGCATCAGTGAGTTCCAGTTGTCTATACTTCCTGGGCTTCCCTATCTTGCTTATCACAATGCTGGCACAATTTTTGTTTCTATAATTACCATTGAATACATGAGTCTTTGTCTATGTAAAATATGTGGAGTCCAGATAATTATTGTGAATTGGGTTTTCTCTTCCTACAAAGGATTCTTTCTTTCCTTTCCTTCCTTCTCTTTCTCCTTCCCTTCCTCCCTCCCTTGTATTCTTTTCCTTTCTTTCTTTCTTTCTCTCTTTCTTTCTTTCTTTCTTTCTTCCTTCCTTCCTTCCCTCCTTCCTTCCTTTTTAAACCTTTTCTTAATCCCTTGCAGATTTCACATCATACATCACAATCCCATTCATCTCCCTTTCTCTATTATATCTACTCTCCATCCATACAACCCCTAGAACAAAACAAAACTTAAAAGACAACCCAAAAGTTAAACCAAACAAATCAAAACAGTAAATAAATAAATGACTAAATAAGAAAGAAAAGAAGAAAGATGATGAATCTCATCACTGAAGCTGTGGTGTGGACCAGTAAGTCATACATTTCATCTTTAATTCTTTGATCTTCATTTGTTAATGTTTACTGTGGTCAAAATTTTCTATCCAATCAACAGCTTTCAAATACCCCACAGGTGCCTCCCAAATAATTCAGTCAGAGGCCTAATATTACTTATAAATGCTCAGACAGTAACTCAAGCTTATTGCTAACTAGTTTGTACACTTCAATTAACCCATAATACTTATCTATGTTTAATGTGGCTTAGTACCTTGTCTCAGTCTTTGCCTTTTCATTCTCAAAATTCTCTTCATTTTATATTTCCTTTCTGGCTACTTGACAATCAGCCATTTATTAAACCAAAATAAGCAACACATGTTTACAGTGTTTAAGAACATTATCCCATAGTACTTAATTGTCATAAGTTGGTGATCTGGTTTGAGGCCTCTGGCCTCTGCTATATCATTGATAATGGTCTTCAACTGGAGCTAATTGCTGTGGTTATCTTATGTCATGGAGATCCTGTACTTTTGGATCTGTAGTTTTTTTCCCCCTTTCCCATGCTTTAACAGTTCATAGATGAGGTGGATGTTGAAATGGGCCAACTCATAGCCATGGTTCTGAGCCTGGATAGACTGGATTGGTCAAGCTGCCAGATTTTCCCTACACTTAGGAGAGCTCTCAGAAACTGTCTAGGCTAGCCCAGCCACAGAAATTGGCAGTAATGATCTGCAGACTGTTTTTCCACTCTTTTTCTCCAAACTCTAGATAATCACATTTAGTTATGTGATTAAAATTTGTCCCAATGATGCAGAACAACTTCAGATTTTTTTGGCCACAACTTCTTGCTACAGAAGTAGTTAAGTGATTACACTTGCTTCTCTTAGTCAGTCTTTGAGAAGCAACATATAGTTTCATACAATCAATGTAACCAAAGACCTAAAAGACAGAATATGAACAGATTTTTAATGAATCTAAATTAAACTCATCTGCTGTAAAATATTCTTTTCTTATTTCTATATTTAATTATTCAGTTTCATAAAGAGGAAAACTAGGATTGATTTCTTTTCCTTTACCATTAAAACTCTCCTCATTGCCTTCTGGAAATAATCTCATTATTGATATTGACTCAGTAAAATTGTTTTATATATAGCTCCCTGTGATCATCCTTAGGACAGATTTTCCTGTCGTCTAAAGGCACATTTACATAAACATGCTTCTATAGTATATTATGTTTATATCTAATTCATTGTTTTCTCTAAAGACATTCTACTTCATATACATGTATTTGATGTGTGTATTTAGGCTCTAATTAAATTCTTTATTTCCTCAAAACTACATATGTCAAAACCATAAAATTAGAAATGTCTCACTTGTAGATTACCTCACAAAAATTTATTTTAAAAATAGTTTGTGTTTACTGCTTAGCAAACAGCAAAGCTCTGAAAATAATACATCATGGCAAGAGCTGCCAGAATGTTGAGAGTACACCACATAGAGTACAGACAAAGGACTAGTGTTGCAAAGTATTGGGCATTGTCAGCATCTTACACTTGAAAAAAATATGATAAAAATTTCATATGCAAGTGGAAATTGTACTAACATGCTCACAAACACATTAATACACTTAGTTACATTTATTCAATGATATAAACCTTTATATATAAATATAAGACATTTTCCACAAAAAAAATAGTTAACAATTTAGATGTTTTGTATAATCAAATTTGCTTCAATGAAGTAAATATTCTGCCTGGAAAACAAGGAGAAAGCATGTACTATTCCAGAATCATGACAGACTGAGCAAGACCAAGAGACCCTCACAGAAGCCTGTCCCAGGCTTTGAGAAGAAAATTCAGGCTACTATTTTGATGAGAAAATAAAGTGAAAGCATTGAGATGCTGGCTGAATTGAGTGTGATTATTGCCACAGAGGGCCATAGTGATGTCTATGCCTGTGGGGCCTGTGTTTAGGTTTATGGCCCTGATACAACCATGGTTTGTGTTTCTATCTATCCAAGGTCCCTGATGTCACCCAAAGCAGACAGAATAGAGTTGTACAAAGTTGGTCTTGCCCCCTCACTGGCTGTAATGGAAGGGAGAACTGGACCAGCACCTTCCAGGCTAAAGTTCTCAGGAAATAAGTTCCTTCACTTCACCTGGAAAGAACAACAGAGCTGACCCTCCTTGCAGAAGTATGGACAAGCTGTCCCAAGGGTTTGAGAATAGGAGGTCAGGTCAAGACCCTCTGATCTGCCATGTATTGTCATGAGTGAGGAAAAGAATGCCTTCCTCCACACCTACCTTAGGTGAGAAACCTGACCCACCACCCCACCAGCTGCAGCATGTAGGAGAATAGGCACTGAGCTCTGCCTGAGCAACACACCAGAGTTGATTTTGTAGACAGATGTACCAGTGAGCCATTCCAGAAGAAGGTCATAGCTGGTAACACCTCCATCACTTGCAGTGTGGTGGAGGGGCATGAAAAGATGTAAATATGTCTACAATCTCCAACTAGTTAGGGAGCTAACCTTTCTCTTTATCATCTTCAACACTTAGGAAAGCAGGCCCTGCACTTCATCTTGGCAGCACAGCAAAGCTGGCCCTGTTGACTGGGGCGCAGGTAAAGTGGCCTTAAAATGTGACTAAGGGAGATCTGCCCCTATCCCTTATTTGCCATATGCTAGCATGGGCAGAAGAGAGATGGCCTCCCACTCCCACTCCTCTGTTCTTCACTGCCTGATGCAGGTGAAAGAGGTGACCCTAAGGTCATAAGGACAAGAAAGCTTCCCCTGCTCCCACCAGTTGTAACACTTGATTGAGAAGGCATTCACCTGACCTGGGCAGCACAATAAAGCTGACCCTCTTGGTAGAAATGTGGGTGAGCCTGCTTCAAAGCTGTGAGCATGGGAGAGTTGTCTTCACTTCCTGTCTGTTATGCGGTGATATGGGAAGGGGACAGATGCCCCCTTATACCTTTCTCCTCACCTCCTATGACAGAGAAAGGAGGTGACCCTGCACCTTACCATCACCAGCACTCAGGAAAGCAGGCTCTGCTCTTCTCCTTGGCTTACAGGAGAATTCATCATGGTGACAGAGGCACAGATTATCTGTCTCTGGAAGGGTGAAAATGGGATAACCAGACACATACCCTTCTTCTGCCTGTGGGGGTGAGGGTGAGGAAAGGATGCCCTTCTTGCCCCTGACACCTGTGATGAGCAAAGGAGATGACCCACCCCCACAATAGCTGCAGCACTGTGCTGACCTTGCACCTTTACTGGCAGCACAACAGAACTGATCCTATTGACTGGGATTCAGATGAACCTGAGCATGGGAGATCTGACCCAACGACTCATCTTCCATATCGTGGTGTGGGCAGGAAACAAATGTCCTCTACCCTTTGCTGTCTGTATATGTGGAAAAACTGGCCCTGGCATCATAAGAACTGGAGAACTGTTCTTATCCTTTGCTAGCTGAAGCACTTGGGGGAGTGGCCTCTCAGGGCAACACAGTAGAACTATCCCTGAAGGTGTAAGTGTGGGAGAGTGGACCCAGGCATATGAATGCAGAAAAAAATGGCCTCACCCTTGCTCATCATTGTAAAGCATGAAATAGCAAGGATAATGGTGAAGATCCTGCTCTGGTGATGATGATATTGGCAAACTGGCTGACTGACCAACCCTGCAACTACCCAGGCCCAAAACCAGGGTTAGGAAGTGGCTCACCTCAACATCCAAGCAATCTGTGATCTGCTGAAGCAAGGAAAGGGGCTGGGCCTGTGGACCCAATGCTGGAGGTTTTTCAAAACACCGGCAACAACAGGATATTCAAAAAGAATCCGATTGAGAGTCCAGCATCTATAATGTAGCATAAACCAGAGGCCTAGCCCACACCAGTGACTGTGTAATAAAGATTTATACTAAAAGAGACGTAAATAAAGGCGTTCACTACAGGATTTACTATGTCATGCTACAGATTCCGTGACAAGATATCTTTCCTGATTTAATTTAAATGTATTTTATTTGGGAGTGTTGTTACAAGAGCAGAGGAAAGATAGGATGGAAAATGAATGCGATTTATGTGCCTGATGTAACCGTCACCAATATTAATAAAGAGAAAGTTTAAGAGCAGGAGGGGGACTGAAGGAGGGAGAGAACTCATTTTGCAAGAATGGAACTTTTCCACAAGCAGAGAGAAGAATCATTGCAAAATGTGTCCATTAGAGGGCAGCATTGCATCACTGCACATCTACAATTAGCCAGGCATTAGGAACATTTTAAAAACACATCTCTCAGATACTTCTTTCTCATTCTTTAAAAAAAGAAAGAAATTGTTAATCATATGGAGATACTACAAGGTGTACCAAATGCAGGTCACTATATGAGAAATCCATGTGTCTCATGTATAGAATATTCTGGTTTGTTTGTGAACTATCTCCTAGAAGACAACCCAATAATTTTTTTTTTAATCTAAAAAAGAAAAATTGGTTAAAGGATTACTTATTTATAATTGAGGAATTTCTCCATAAATAATAAATTTTGTAAATATCCCAAAGGTTTTATTACTTAAATTTCAGGGGAGGTACTTAAAAATTAGTAATATAAGCATGTCCCATGTTGCATCTATGAAAGACAAGAAAAAACTTTTGAGTTTCATGTTTCTTTGCCACCTTGTGGTCCCTGCAATTAAACATTAGTCATCAGGTTTGGTAACTTTTCTTTTAACCCAGGCTTCTGCAATCTCTTTCCTATGAGTACCCCTGTGGAAACAACTCAAGTGCTAAATCTTCTTTGACGGGCTATATTGTAATCTCAGAACTTGGGAGTCTTTGGTTAAATTATTTTGAGTGTAAAACAAACTTTATATATTCAAGTATATATTCAAATATATATTCAATATATATATATATATTGAATATATATATATATATATTCAAGTATATACTCAATAATCTATATAAATATACTTTTAATATATATACTAAATATATATGCATTTATGTATGGTTCTACATACATGAATATATATATGCACATGTATATGTACACATATATACCTATACATAAGTGTATAGGTACATATATATTTGTGTGTTTGTGTACGACCAAAATTGTGTGTGCAAATATGTATATATAAGTATCTATACTTAATTTATATATATGTATATTAAAGTGTATATAGAGATAATATATATAAATATATGTGTGTATGTGTGTGACTCCATTTGTGTCTGATATTCTACTGTTGTATATCAGCAAGTAGTTGAATTTATGTCCTATAAAAGAGTGAGGATTAAACATGGTTATATACAGAAAGAGTATGTTTTATTTATGTATATTTATAGAAGTATTTGTGTGTTGGATTTTTGCCTATGTGGGTATAACAACAATTATTGAAAAAGAAAAAGAAAAGACCATAAATTTGAACCAGAACAAGGGGTGGTAAAACGAGAGTATTTATGAAAAGAAACAAAAAAGAAAGAAGTAAATGATGTAATTATATTATATAAAAAAATAAAAGGTATTTAAAAATCTTAAAAATGAACATCATTATATGTACTATTCTTTAGCTAGGAGGAAGTACCAGTAGCAACTGGACCCTATATAATTTTTTATGTCAACTGAAAGAATCTCCAAGGGTAATATTATTAAGGTAAAAAGATCTTGCAATGAAGAAATGGATTGAATATAGTCTGTATTCACAGTGTTTTGATTTAAACTATCAAAATATTCACTTGCAATTTAAACAAAACTAATGTGAGAAAAGACACTATCACTAACATTTTAGAAAGAAACATTAAAATAGTTATCTTTTTAATAAATTGTTGAACTTTTGTTACATGAATTCTTTTGTGGTTGTTGTTGTTCACTGACACTCTATTGTATGTGTATTTTTGATTATGAATAAAGTCATATTTTTTATCCACGTATACCCTTGTTCAAACTTCCTGCGCGCTCCTGCCCCTTCTAGTCACTCTCTCATCTCCACATCACTTTATCTCCTCCCCAGCAACCTTAGAATAAATACTTGGAGCCAAATATTGGGGATAAATTCTATAACATCAGACAAGCAGAGGAATAAGCTGATAGAGAAAGTTGTCACCACTACTGAATCTTAAAGGTGAAAGGGGGGAAGATCTTTAGGATCTAAGGATCTTAGGATCCAAATCCTTAAACTAAATGCCTGAGTCTTCAGCCTGAAGTAGAGTCAAGAGTTCGAACTCCTGTCTCCTGCTTTATATTCCTTTCTCTACCAAGATATAAAGCTTTCTGTCTCAACTTTTCTAGTGCTGGGATTAAAGTCTTTTGTGCTACCACTGCCTAGATCTCTTTTTTTTTATTTAGACTGGATTAATTTTATGTAGTCCAAGATGGCCTTGATCTCACAGAAATCCGGATGGATCTCTGCCTCTGCCTCCTGAATACTAGGATTAAAAGTCTGTCGCCAGTGCCTGACCTCTGTGGCTAACTGTGAGGCTGGCTATGCCCTCTGATATTCAGACAATCTACAAATAATAGGCCACCAAAATCTTCAGAATATATAGCCTTTATACATAATATTCCTATCTTAAATAAACAAATGATAGTTCCAGTGCATGTGCACAAGATATCAATACAATACACATTTACAGTTAAGAAAAAAACTCAAAACATACTGTGTCAGAGCAGCAGATTATGCAATCTCGGTCTCACATTAAGATTATTATGGCAGAATATTTCCTGGTTAATTAAATATCATTTAATTTAAGAGAAATTAAGCAGTAATAATCATTTATCTTAAATTGTAAGTCGGAGAATAAAGGCATTTGGAAAATTCTTCAAAAATTTGAATGTGATTGATATGTTTTTTTTGCTGGATATCTGATTAGTAAAATAAGACAACTAAATCATAAGATATATGTTACTTGATAAAAATTAAAATTAAATATTAGGCACATATAAGAGAAATTATAGTCAAAATTTTAGAAGTCAGCTAAATTAGTGGAAATAAATTAGTTATTCAACAGGACAACAAAATTGATAATTTTTTGGCTAAAGTTAGAAATAAAAGCCAACATAAACTAATAAACTGAAGAAATAAAAGAACATGCTCCTACTGACTCTCAAAGGTATGTTCTAACTGATTGCACCAAAACTCCAAAAATTAGTCTGCTAAGTGAAGGGTGTAAACATTCCAAAGCATAAGGAATTAATAATGAATCATAGGAAATTCAAATATGAAGAGCACTCTAAGAAATCATAAAGATAAATAATAATTGCATATATGCCCCCATGGACACTCAGAATAAATGAATTCTTCACTGAATTCTGCTACACATTTAGACAGATTAGTTGATAATTACATAGAAGAAAATTACTCCAATTCATTTTTGAACACCTTGTATTTCAAACAGAAGTAGACAGCACACCATTATTATTACAGTATTTTTTTATTTTACTTATACCTTACATCAGTGTTGTCCTTATATGCCTCTTAATATGTGTAGTGCATAGAAATAGCACTCTTGGGTAAGTTGTCATTTCCTGTCCTCATTTTATACCACTTCAATCTTACTAAATTTTATAATTATATGTCAGTCTATACTTTTAATTATCGACTCTTTGAAATTTCACTATTTTGTAGTGTATCTTATTTTTTGCCTTATTAATTCATTCTTCCATGGTATCTGAAGAGATACTAATTTTGGTACTTCACTTGGTAATTTACCTTTAGCCACAGAATATTCTTTTTTTAAACATAGTCAATATGGTAAAATTTCTCAGATATCTTAAACCGATTATGTCCCTAGTCACTTAAAACAGTGCCAATAAATTACTGTGTAAGTTACCAATCATTTTGCAATAAAACTTTACAAACATTTTTATGTTCATCTTCTATAAATTTAATGTAACAGTTATGTGAAATATATTGTTCCATGACCAAGTATACTAATCATCCACAGTCACATATAATTCAAATCTAAGACTCTAATTCTTTATTTCTAAACTTTTTGAAACATGAAAATAACACAAGGACCATAAAAACAAAATAGTAAGCATTTATATTAGTAAATACATTTCATACATGTTCTTTGGTACTTTAGAAATTATTCATCATGTTAAATCCATTTAGTTATCATATAATAACAACCAACACCATAAATAAGTCGAAGGTAAAATAGAATCACTATACAAAATCTACCCCAAAATCTATAATTTTTCTCTACTTAAAAATATCATTCTCAAAACCTACATAAATAAAATGAAGCAAATGTGGAATAAAATTTTGAATAGCATCTTTGGGACCTTGGGACCTCCTGCCCTTGCTCGGGAGCAGATAAAGAGATGGGGAGAAAAGAGAGTGACTGGGAGGGGTGAGAATGGAAAGGGATTTTGAACAAGGGGATACATGGATAAAAAATGACACATTATTCATATTAAAAATATGTAAAAAAGTCATAACTATAAAAAGGCCATATTTAATGGTTTCAAATGCAAGATCATTGTGAAAAGAAAATAAATGTATTGATTCCGTTTTTTTTTTTAAAAAAAAAAAAAAAAAAAAAAGAGTTCCATTTTACACCAGTCAGACTGGCTAAGATAAAACATAAAGATGACAGCCTATGCTGGAGAGGTTGTGGAGCAAGGGAACACTTCTCCATTGTTGGTGGGAGTGTAAGCTTGTTCAGCCACTCTGGAATGCAGTATGGTGGTTTCTCAGAAAACTGGAAGTCAATCTCCCCAAGGATCAAGCAATACCACTTCTGGGGGTATATCCTAAAGATGATCATTTACACTTTGCACTTATGTTCATAGCTGCATTATTAGTAATAGCAAAAACCTGGAAACAACCTAGATAACCAACAACTGAAGAATGAATTAACAAACTGGAGTACATCTACACAATGGAGTACTACTCAGCAGTAAGAAAAAATGATATCCTAAAATTTGCAGGCAAATGGATGAATTTGGAGAATATCCTCCTGAGAGAGGTATCACAAACCCATAAAGATAAGCAGGGGATGTACTCTCTCATTAGTGGACTTTACACAAAAAAAAAAAAAAATGTATTCCCAAGCTGCAAACCACAACCACTGAACAGCTTGTGATCTGAAACATCTTGGACCAGCATCTTGGATCCCACTTCCCCTAGAGGAACATCTGACTCAGTCTTGGTGTTGTGGGGAGAAAACTTTGTCAGGAGTGGAGGCTGAACTAAGCAATATTGGGACAGTGGGACCATGAGACTGCCTGCCATCTCTCCAGGGAGGGATGGGGAGTTGTTGGGAAGAGAGAATGACCTGATGTGGTGGGAGGGGGAAGGGACCTTGAATAAAAATATACAAGGATAGAAAATGTGATTTCTTTATTCATAATAATAAAAATGAAAAAAAAAGAATTTTGATACACTTGCAGCAGTGTATCTTGCAGGCAGGCTAACAATAAGTTTAATTCAACCCTGTAACCTATAATAAAAAACTCTTTCTTAATAATTTCAGAATAAACAAGAAGACATATTCTTCATTAGTGTTTTATGCATGCTTTTACAAAGATGTATGTAAAAGTGTGATAGAAACAAGAGAAAGAAGATTTATTTTTTTAAGACTTCAGGGTTCAGTCTTTGAGCAGGACAATATAGATTGTGTACAAGGAGTTTCTGTGCCTCATGACTGACAAGAAAGCAGAGAATGTGAACACAGGAAGAAGCTAAGTCAATGCAAAATCCTCCAGAAATACTTCCAGTTATTCACTCTCTTTACCTGCTACCATGATATCTTCACGATTCTACAAAGAATGAATGAACTTAATAAGTCAGACTTAATTTATTGCCTATTTAATTAAGTTGCATTTAATTACCTATAGAAATTCCATGAAATATTCATTGAGAATTTGTTTTTACTAGTCTATTTTCCTATTCTTTAACATCTTGTCTTATTCTTTGGTATGATAAAAATGGTAATTAAGATTATCCATAATATTTGATAAATTTCTTAGCAGTGATAAACACTGAGAGCAAATATTTTGGAAGGCATGTTAAGTGTCTGTACACTAAAGGATTCAATCTATGTCACTTGGCATCTTCTTAAAGTACACTTCATACAATCAGAGATGTGTTTTGTTCATATATTTACTAAAGGATTCTTTGTATGTGCCTCTGTCTCTGTCAATTATAATAAACAATTCTTAAAGATCACTTGACATAGAAATGCCATCTTTGATCTGCAATTGTAGGCCTCATTTCTGTTGAATAATAATATTGTAAACATAATTTAAAATGAAGTCTTTTATTTTCCAAGATTAATGACGGCTCTGTGTGGTTGTCTGTCATTTGGCTCATTTTTGCTAATTTTTAAATTAATAACTGCTCAAGGCTAACTCTAAACAGAAAGGACATGAAATATGGATATGTTCTCTTTATTATATAATAATATACAGTGGTTTCATTTCTTTGTAGTTGTGTGTTTAAGGGCATGTGCATGCAGGTACATGTTCATATGTGTATATGTGCGTATATGTCCAGGTATATGTGTATGCACTCTTAAAGAGACAAGGAGTAAAGTCCACATGTAAATATTTAGGGGATTATCAGTTCTATTGTTGAGAGAGGATATCATACATACCTGAAAATTACCACTATATATGATGATAAGTCATACAATCCTTGGCATACAAGTGTTTCCATATCTTCAAAGCTATGGTGACAATGCTTGTGTTACCACATCAGACACATTTTTATATGTACTGAGGATCAAAATAAAATCTTAATACTTGTACAGTCCATCATTAATTTTTCAATTATCATATAGACAGCTATGATGTTCTCTAATGTATTCCTTCATGTTTTTCATATTGGGCTCATGGAAGCAGACTGGAATATTCAGTAATTCATCTCACATAATCACTCTTCTAAAATCTTAACCAAAGCTCTACATCTGATTTTGTTCTCATATTATTGTGTTTCACCTTGGATCAGTGTTAATCATGCGTAAATCTGTCACAGCAAAATCATCCATATTCTCTCAGTGAGATTCACAAAATTATGTTTATTTAGAAATTTATAGATTAAATAAATTATGATTTCTAAACTCTTAAAATAACTTATGTATTTTTAAATTGTATAATGTGGGAAAGATTAAGAAAAGGGTCAGCTGTTAAGAGCATATACAGTACTTTCATTTTTTTATTTTGTATTTATCAAGAAAAACAGTAAATTGAATTTAAAATGCTGAAAAGTTAACAATAACTATAAAGAAAATAAAAATCGTAAGCATGACTTATCAAGAGTGATAATGCAAATAATTTGCTACACATAAAATTAATTTGTGTTCAGCATTCCCTCTGCATTTTTTTTTCTATCCCTGTATATCCCCATTCAAGGTCCCTTCCCCCTCCCCCCACATCAGGTTATTTTTTTTCTCCACAACTCCCCATCCCCTCCCTGGGCAGGCTGCAGACAGTCCCATGGTCCCAATGATCCAATAATACTTAGTTCAGTCTCCACTCCTGCCAAATGCAGTTTTGTCCGCCCTCCCTCAAGAGTGATTCAGGAGTTCCTATAGTTGGAGTGAGATCTGAAGGGTCAGTCCAGGGTGTTTCTGATCCCAAGCTGTTTAGTGGGTGTAGTTTGCAGCTTGGACATGCTTTGCTTTTTTCTTGTTAGTTTGTTTAGAGACCAATAATGAATGAGTACATCCCCTGCTTATCTTTCTGAGTTTGTGATACCTCGCTCAGGAGGATATTCTCCAAATCCATCCATTTGCCTGCAAATATTAGGATATCATTTTTTTCTTATTGTTGAGTAGTATTCCATTGTGTAGATGTACCACACTTTGTTAATCCATTCTTCAGTTGAGGGACATCTAGATTGTTTCCAGGTTCTTGCTATTACAAATAATGCTGCTATGAACATAGTTGAACACCTTTGGAGTGTGAATGTGCCTCTTTAGGGTATACACCCAGAAGTGGTATTGCTGGGTCCTTGAGGAGATTGATTCTCAATTTTCTGAAAAACCACCATATTGCATTCCAAAGTGGCTGAACAAGCTTACACTCCCACCAACAATGGAGGAGTGTTCCCCTTGATCCTCATCCTCTACAACATAGGCAGTCATCTGTGCCTTTTATCTTAACCAATCTAACAGGTGTTAGGTGGTATCTCAAAGATGTTTTAATTTGCATTTCTCTGATGGCTAAAGATGATGAGCACTTTTTCAAGTGCCTTTCAGCCATTCGTAATTCCTCTGCTGAGAATTCCCTTTTTAGATCTGAACCCCATTTTTTGATTGAGTTATTCAAAGTTTTGGGCTCTAGATTCCTGAGCTCTTTTTATATCTTAGAGATCAGTCCTCCCACTTGGAGGGTTGGTGAAAATCTCTTCCTATTCTGTAGGCTGGCGTTTTGTCCTATTGACAGTGTCCTTGGCTTTACAGAAGCTTCTTAGCTTCAGCAGATCCCACTTATTGATTGTTAGTCTTAGTGTCTGTGCCACTGGTGTTATATTTAGGAAGTGGTCGCCTGTGCCAATTCGTAGAAGTGTATTTCCCACTTTCTTTTCTATCAAGTTCAAAGTGACTGGGTTTATGTTGAGGTCTTTGATCCACTTGGATTTGAGTTTTGTGCAGGGTGACAGGCTCTGAACTATTTGCATTTTTCTACACACTTCCATCATGCTATGCCAACACCATTTGTTAAATATACTATCCTTTTTCCATTGAATGTTTTGGGCCTCTTTGTCAGAGATCAGGTGTTCATAGGTTTTTGGGTTAATGTCCGGATCCTCAATTCTATTCCATTGATCGACAAGTCTGTTTTTATGCCAGTAACAGGCTCTTTTTATTACTGTAGCTCTATAATATAACTTGAAGTCAGGGATGGTGATACCTCCTGAGGTTCTTTTGTTGAGTAAAATTGTTTTGGCAATCCTAGCTTTCCTGTTATTCCAAATAAAATTGAGTATTGTTCTTTCAAGATCCAAGAAATATTGTGTTGGGATTTTGTTGGACAGTGCATTGAATCTGTAGATTGCCTTTGGTAGAATTGCAATTTTTACTATGTTGATCCTACCTATCCAAGAACGTGAGAGAGCTTTCCATTTTCTGATATCCTCTTCAATTTCTTTCTTCAGTGATTTAAAATTTTTGTCAAGTAGGTCTGTGACTTCTTTGGTTATAGTTACTCCAAGGTATTTAATAGTATTTGCAGCTATTATAAAGGGTAATGTTTCCCTTATGTCTTTTTCAGCTCTTCTGTCTTTAGTGTATAGAAAAGCTACTGATTTCTTTGAGTTAATCTTGTATCCTGCTACCTTGCCTAAGGTGTTTATCAGCTGTAGCAGTTCCTTTGAAGAATTTTGTGGGTCACTTATGTATGCAATCATATCATCTGCAAATAGAGATAGTTTCACTTCTTCTTTTCCAATTTGTATCCCCTTATTCTCTTTTCGTTCCCTTATTGCTTTGGCTAAAACTTCAAGAACTATATTGAATAGATAAGGGGAGAAAGGACATCCTTGTCTAGTTCCTGATTTTAGTGTGATTGCTTTGAGTTTTTCTCCATTAAATTTGATACTGGCTGTCGGCTTCTTGTAAATCGCCTTTATTATATTTAGGTATTCTCCCTGTATTCCTGATCTCTCCAGGGCTTTAATCATAAAGGAGTGTTGGATTTTATCAAAGGATTTTTCTGCATCTAAGGATATGATCATGTGGTTTTGTTCCTTAGGTTTGTTTGTATGTTGGATAATATTTATAGTTTTTCATATGTTAAACCAGCCCTGCATTTCTGGGATGAAGCCTACTTGGTCATGTTGGATGATATCTTTTATACATTGTTGTATATGGTTTGCCAAAATTTTGTTGAGAATTTTCGCATCAATATTCATGAGGGAAATTGCTCTGTAATTCTCCTTCTTTATTGTGTCTTTGAGTGGCTTAGGTATTAGGTTAATTGTAGCCTCATAAAAGGAATTTGGCAATATTCCTTCAGTTTCTACTGTGTGAAATAGTTTGAGGAGTAATGGTAGTAATTCTTCTTTGAATGTCTGATAGAATCCGGCACTGAAAACAATAGGACCAGGGGTTTTATTTTTGGGGAGGTTTTTAATGACAGCTTAAATTTCCTTAATGGTTATAGGCCTGTTTAGGTAAGTAATCTGATCTTCATTTAATTTTGGTAGGTGTTACCTGTCCAGAAAGCTGTCCATTTCTTCTAGGTTTTCCATTTTTGTGGAATAAAGATTTTCAAAATATGATCTGATAGTTCTCTGTATTTCCTGGGTGTCTGTTGTTATGTCCCCCTTTTCATTTCTGATTTTGGTGATTTGAACACACTCTCTCTGTTTTTGGTTAGTTTGGCTAAGGGCTTATCTATCTTGTTAACTTTCTCAAAAAACCAACTCTTAGATTCATTGATTCTTTGTATTGTTTTTTTTTTTTTTTGTTTCAATTGTATTGATTTCAGCTCTAAGTTCGATTATTTCCTGCCTTCTAGTCCTTCTAGGTGAGTTTGCATCTAATTGTTCTAAGGCTTTCAGCTGAGCTGTTAGGTCTCTAGTGTGGGATTTCTCTAGGTTTTTCATATAGGCATCTAGCGTTATGAATTTTCCTCTTAAGACTGGTTTTATTGTGTCCCACAAGTTTGGATATGTTGTGGATTCATTTTCATTAAATTCTAGTTAGACTTTGATTTCTTTCTTAATTTCTTCCTTGACCCAGAGATGGTTCAGCTGAGTGATGTTTAGTTGCCATGATTTGGTAGTCCTTTTTTCGGTTTTGTTGTTGTTGAACTCTAACTTTAGGCCCTTGTGTTCTGATATGTTACAAGGGATTATTTCCATTTTTTTGTATTTGTTGATATTTGCTTTATGACCAATTATGTGGTCAATTTTGGAGAATGTTCCATACGGAGCTTAGAAATATGTATACTCCTTTGTGTTTGGGTGGATGCTTCTATAGATATCTATTAAATCCATTTGCATCATAACCTGTATTGGACTTCTTATTTCTCTGTTGAGGCTCTGTCTGGTTGATCTATCCAGGGTTGAGAGTGGGGTATTAAAGTCTCCCACTATTAGGGTATAAGGATTGATGTGGGATTTGAGCTTTAGAAGTGTTTCTTTTACATAAGTAGGTGCCCTTATTTTAGGGGCATAAATATTCAAGATTGAAATCTCCTCTAAACAATTTTTCCTGTGATGAATAAGTAGTGCCCATCTTGGTCCCTTTTAATTGCTTTTATCTTAAAGTCTACTTTGTTAGATATTAGGATTGCAACCCCTGCCTGTTTCTTAGGACCATTTGACTGAAAAATCTTTTCCCAACCCTTTATTCTAAGCCTGTGTCTGTCCTTGTGTTTGAGGTGTGTTTCTTGTAGGCAACAGAAGGATGGCTTCTGTTGTTGTATCCACTTTGTTAGTGTGTGGCATTTTATAGGAGAGTTGATTCCATTGATATTAAGGCAAATTAGTGACCATTGATTGATATTTCCTGCCATTTTTGGTGGTAACTTGTTTGTATTTCCTTTCTCTGGAGTATTCTTCTGTGGAATTATTGACTGTTTGTGATTTCGTGGGTGTATCTGGGGTCCTTAGGTTGGAGTTTTCCCTCTAATAATCTCTGTAGTGCTGGATTGGTCGAGAGATATTCTTTTAGTCTGATTTTGCCATGAAATATCTTGTTTACTCCATCTATAGTGACTGATAATTTTGCAGGGTATAGTATTCTAGTTTGGCAGCCATGCTCTTTTATCGTCTGTATAACTTCTGACCAAGCCCTTGTAGCTTTCATCATTTCCATTGAATAGTCAGGCGTTATTCTGATGGGTCTGCCTTTATATGTAAGTTGGCCCTTTTCTTTTGCAGCTCTTAAAATTTTTTCTTTGTTCTGTATGTTTTGTGGCTTGATTATAATGTGAGGGGCTGACTATTTTTTGGGTCATATCTGTTTGGAGTTCTGTAAGCTTTTTGTATCTTTATAGGCATTTCCTTCTTCAGGTTAGAGAAGTTTTCTTCTATGATTTTATTGAAAATATTTTCTGTGCCTTTGGGTTGGTCTTCTTCTTCTTCTTCTTCTTCTTCTTCTTCTTCTTCTTCTATTTCTATTTTTTTCAAATTAGGTCTTTTCATGGTGTCCCAGATTTCTTGAACATTTTGAGTTATGGCTTTTTTAGTTTTACTATTTTCTTTGACTGATATATCTATTTGAGCTACTGAGTCTTCCACTTCAGAGATTCTATCTTCCATCTCTTGAACTCTGTTTGTTATGCTTGTATCTGTGGTTCCAGCTTTTTTCTTCAGATTTTCTAT
>PVIH01018218.1:0-39190 GCA_004025045.1 Sigmodon hispidus | reverse complement strand
GGAAAGAACTGGATTTGGCCAGAAGTGGAGACTGATCTAAGCATTATTGGGTCAGGGGGACCATAGGACTGTCTGCTCCCTGCCCAGGGAGGGGATGGGGAGTTGCAGAGGAAAAAATGACCAGATGTGTTGGGAGGGGGAAAAGACCTTGAATAAGGATATACAGGGATGGAAAAAAAAATTCAGAGGGAAAGATGAATACAAAGAAAATATAGATGTAGCAATCTTATTTGTATTTCCACCCTTGATAAGCCATGCTTATAATTCTTATCCTCTGTATAGTTATTGTTAACCCTTCCACATTTTAAATTCTTTTTTTTACTGTGTTTTTTTTGATAAATACAAAATAAAGAAGGAAAAAAAAAGAAAAAAAAAAAAAGAAAAAACCATTTGTGGTCACTAAATAATGTTCACTCTCAATATTTCCCAGTGTCTAAAAGTGGAAAATGTGTGAAAGACTTGAATTATATTTAAATATGTTGCTTGAAATATTAAAGTGCATTATTATTCTATTATTCAAAAAAATTACCTGTAAACCAGAAGGTAGAAGACAGGACATAGCCACTGGGGCATAGCTCATCCATATCATAGTTATCTGCATATAAAGCTAACATTTCTTCTGCAATGTAATCTTTTAAGAGATGTTTATAGCAGTCACTATTTTAAGACATCCCACGTGCCTCTGAAAACTATATAAATGTAAGTTTCCTCATTTTCTGAGAACAATCATGTCAGTATGAACACATACAAAATCCTTTGAATTTGAGAGCCTGGTATCATTTTTCTCATCTTTAAGTTACTTTATTTGGGCCAGCACATGACTGTCTCCTAGACTGCAATTAGAACTGAAATGAAAGGAAAGAAAATAAAAAGAAAAGAAAAGAAAGTGTTTGTCTATTGAGACTATCATGCAGAGCATTGATGGGGCTAAGCTTTGAAAGGGAGCTTAATTGCATTAGATGTGGCAATGGAAAATTATTATCTTTCTTGTCAAGTTGTTCTCCTTTTTTGATAACATGGCAGATGATATGTTCTTTGAGTATTTATCAGAGCACTTAACCTACTCTAAAAGCAAACTGTAACTCCCTGAGGATAGCTTCCATTACCAGGTTATCCAATATTCATTTTGCCCTAAGTGCAACCTCTACAGATAAAGTCCAATTTAAATAATAAATTCTTCTTAATCTTCTCACCCAACAATGACTGGAAATGACTCCAGAGAACAGAAGAATAAGCTTGTCAATGAGAACTGAAGCTTTATATCTCAAATTTGAAAGTAATTTTTCCCCATTGCAAGCAAACATATGTGCAAGACATAACTCATTAAAATTGTTTCCAAAAGAAATACAATATAAAATAATTTAAATTATTTAAATAAATTTATAAGTTTATCTTAAGTCTTACAAAACATTTTATTGATCTTGTAACATGACATAAATACACATCCTTATTGTATGTTATTTTGGTTTTGGTTTTATTTTTTTTGACACGAGTCTCATAATACAAATTGCATTTGTAGTTAAATATTAAAAGTTCGGTAAATTAACTGATTATGTTGACATTTCAAAAAAATCTACATTTGTACATTTGTTCAAAAACAAACATGCTGTGACTAGAAGTATTCCAGGAAGTGGTGATATATGGATTACATTAGTTTATTAATTCTTCACTGATGAAACTTTCCACAGTAACTGCTCACAGTAGCACTGTGTAATAGCAGCAACCATCACTGAAGCAAAAAGAAAAATAATAACTTATGATTATAATGATGAACTTTCTTTTTTTCTTTTTTAATTGTGAATAAAGTCATATTTTTTATGTGTATATCCTTGTTCAAGCTCTTTTCACCCCTCCCGCACCTTCCAGTCACACTCTCTTCTCCACATCACTTTATCTTCTCCCCAGCAAAGGCAGAGGGTCCCAAGGTCAAACGTGGCATAGTTTAGCATTCACTCCTGGCAGATCTGCTTTCTAAACCCCATCATCAAGACTGGGTCAGGTGTTCCTCTGAGGGAGTGGGATCCAAGGTGCCAGTCCAAGGTGTTACAGATCCCAAGCTGTTCAGTGGTTGTGGTTTGTAGCTTGGACATGCTTTGCTTTTGCTTTTTTGTTTAGAGTCCACTAAGGAGTGAGTATATCCCCTGCTCTTCTTTCTGGTTTTGTGATACCTACCTCAGGAGGATATTGTCCGAATACATCCATTTGCCTGCAAATTTTAGAATATCATTCTTTCTTACTGCTGAATAGTACTCCATTGTGTAGATGTACCAAATTTTGTTACTCGGTTCTTCACTTGAGGGGCATCAAGGTTGTTTCTAGTTTCCTGCTATTATAAATAATGCTGCTATGAATATATTTGAGCTAATGCCTTTGGAGTGTGAATATGCTTCTTTAGGGTATATGCCCAATAGTGGTATTGCTGGATTCTTGGGGAGAGTGATTCCCAGTTTTCTGAGAAAATGCCATACTGCATTCCAGAGTGACTGAACAAGCTTAGAGTCCCACCAACAATGGAGGACTGTTCTCCTTGCACCAAAACCTCTCCAGCTTAGGCTGTTATCTGTGTCTTTTATCTTAGCCCATCTGACAGGTGTAAGATGATTTCCCAAAGTTGTTTTTATTTGCATTTCTCTGATGGCTAAAGATTTTGAGCACTTTTTTAAGTGCATTTCAACCATTTGTAATTATTCTGCTGAGAATTCTTTTTTTAGTTCTGAACCCCATTATTTTGATTTGGTTATTCAAGGTTTGGGGCTCTACTATCTTGAGTTCTCTATATATTTTAGAGATCTGTCCTCTATCATTTGTAGGGCTGGTGAAAATCTTTTCCTGTTCTGTAGGCTCTCTTTTGTCCTGTTGACTGTGTCCTTGGCTTTACAGAAGATTCTCAGTTTCAGCTGTTCCCACTTATGGATTGTTGTTGTTAAATGTCTGTTTCACTGGTGTTATTTATAGGAAGTGGTCATCTGTGCCAGTTGGTTGGATATTTCACACTTCCTTTTCTATCAAGTTCAGTGTGGCTGGGTTTTTGTTGAGGTGTTTGAACCACTTGGATTTGAGGTTTTTGCAGGGTGTGTAACAGGCTTGAATCTATTTGCATTTTTTCTGCAGATTACCCAAGAGCTGTGCCAACACCATTTGTTAAATATACTATGTTTTTTTTTTCCATTGAATGTTTTGGGCTTCTTTGTCGAAGATCAGGTGTTCATAGGTTTTTAGATAAATTTGATTCCATTGATCCATAAGTCTGTTTGTATGCCAGTACCAGGCTGTTTTTATTACTGTAGCTCTATAGTATAACTTCAACTAAGGGATGATGATGCCTGCTGAGGTCCTTTTGTTGAGAAAAATTGTTTTGGCAATCCTAGCTTTCCTGTTATTCCAAATGAAGTTGAGTATTGTTCTTTCAAGGTCCAAAAGATAATGTGTTGGGAATTTGATGGGAAGTGCATTGGATCTATAGACTGCTTTGGGCAGAATGGCCATTTTTACTATGTTGAGCCTACCTACCCAGAAAAAATGGGAGATCTTTCCATTTTCTGATATCCTCTGCAATTTCTTTCTGCAGCGATTTAAAGTTTTTGTCAAATAGATCTGTTACTTCTTTGTTTATAGCTACTCCAATGTACTTAATGCTATTTGTAGTTATTATAAATGGTGATGTTTTCCTTATTTCTTTTTCAGCCCTTTTATCTTTAGTGTATAGGAGGGATAGTGATTTCTTTGAGTTAATCTTGTATCCTGCTACATTGCTGAAGTTGTTTGCCCGCTGTAGAAGTTCACTGGTAGAATTTTGTGAGTCACTTATGTATATAATCATATCATCTGCAAATAGAGATAGTTTCACTTCTTTTTTTCCAACATGCAACCCCTTAATCTACTTTCTTTCTCTTATTGCTTTAGCTAAAACTTCGAGAACTATTTTGAATAGATAAGGGGAGAGAGGACCTTCCTGTCTACTTCCTGATTTTAGTGGGATTGTTTTGAATTTTTCTCCATTGAGTTTGATGTTGGCTATCTTTTTTTTAAAATCACATTTATTACATTTAGATATTTTCCATGCATTCATTATCTCTCCCAGACGTTTATTATAAAGGAATGTTGGATTTTGTCAAAGGCTTTTTCAGCATCTAAAGATATGATCTTGTGTTTTTATTTCCTTCAGTTTGTTTATATGATGGATGACATTTTCGATTATTTGTATGTTGAGCAATCCCTGCATTTCTGGGCTAAAGCTTACTTGATCATAATGGATGATTTTTTTTATATATTGTTATATACAGTTTGCCCATTTTTTTGAGAATTTTATCATCAATATTCATGAGGAAAATGTAATTCTCCTTCTTTGTTTCCTCTGAGTGGCTTGGATAGTTATACACAATCAGGGTTATTGTGGCCTCATAAAAAGAATTTGGCAATATTCTATCAGTTTCTACTGTGTGAAACAGTTTGAGGAGTAATGGTAGTAATTCTTCTTTGAATGTCTTGTAGAATTCTGCACTGAAATCATCTGGATCTGGGCTTTGTTTACTTGGGAGGCTTTTAATGACAGCTTCAATTTTCTTTAGGGATATAGTTCTCTTTAGGTAATTAATCTGCTCTTCATTTAATTTTGGCAAATTGTACCAGTCCAAAAAGCTGTCTATTTCTTCTAGGTTTTCATTTTTGTGGAATATAGATTTTCAAAGTATGACCTGATAATTCTTTGGATTTCCCGGGGGTCTGTTTTTGTGTCCCCCTTCTCATTTCGGATTTTGTTGATTTGGATATGCTCTCTCTGCCTTTTGGTTAGTTTGCATAAGGGCTTATCTATCTTTCTGAGTTCCTCAAAGAACCAGCTCTTTGAATCATTGATTCTTTGTAATGTTCCTTTTTTGTGTAGTGTATTTATTTCAGCTCTAAGTTGATTATTTCCTGCCATCTACTCTTTCTAGGTGAGTTTGCTTAAGTGTTCTAAAGTTTTCAGGTGTTCTGTTAATTTTCTAGTGTGGGATTTCTCTAGGTTATTTATATAGCCATCTTGTGCTATGAATTTTTATCTTAAGACTGCTTTCATTCTGTCCTACAAGTTTGGGTATGTTGTGGATTCTTTTTCAGTAAGTTCTAGGAAGTCTTTAATTTCTTTCTTAATTTCTTTCTTGACCCAGAGATGGTTCAGTTGAATAATGTTTAGTTTCCATGAGTTGGTAGGCTTTCTGTGATTTTTGATGTTGTTGAATTCTATCTTTAGGCCCTGGTGGTCCAATATGATACAGGGGATTATTTCCAGTTTTTATATATCTGTTGATGTTTGCTTTATTATCAATTATGTGGTCAATTTTAGAGAATGTTCCATGTTGTGCTAGAAATATATATATTCCTTTGCATTTGGTGGAACCTTCTGTAAGTATCTATTAAATCTATTTGCTTCATAACCTCTTTCAGACTCCTATTTCTTTGTTGAGTCTCTGTACCGTTAACCTATCTAAGGGGGAAAGTGGGGTACTGAGGTCTCCCACTATTAGGGTGTGAGATTTGTGTGGGATTTAAACTTTAGTAGTGTTTTTTTTTAACATAGATTGGTGCTCTTATATTAGGGGCATAATTATTCAGAATTGAAATTTTCTCTTGATCCATGATTACTGTGATGAATAAGTAATGTCCATGTTACTCCTCTTTAATTGATTTTAGCTTAAAGTCTACTTTGTTAGATATTAGAATGGTGACACCAGCTTGTTTCTTAGGACCATTTGATTGGAAAATCTTTTCCTAACCCTTTACTCTGAGCCTGTGTCTATCTTTGTGGTTGAGGTGTGTTTCTTGTATGCAACATATGGAGGAGAGCTATGTTCAAAATTAGGGAAAATTAAGACATTTTGGTTAAACCCTATTCTGAAGGTCATCTCTGTGATGATTCATGTTCATTGCAATGAAATTTCCCTATGATAATTACTTGAATCTTATATTTGCAAAATACAATGGTGAATTTTACTTGAAGTGGACAGATACTAAGCTTATAATTGCCATAGTAAACTGAATATGAAGAAAATATTGACAGAGGTTAATTCCAAAGGTAGAAATGGTAATAAAAATATACTTTAAGCATCAAGAAATAAAGAAATATGTCTATGGAAGGTTTGGATTTTCCTGGGAGGTAGAAGATGGAACTGAAAGTCTGGATATGGTTGAGCTTGTTATAATAACAGATGAATAATGAGCACTGAAACAAGTTTGAATCTGAATTCCAAGGCATTTCCTGAATGAAGGAATGTAGATTGTGATTCATCTCCTGGGATTTTTATTGGGACATTTTGAAGATTTGGGTTATTTCAGTGGGACCTTAAAATTTTCTGAGCACATGATTTGCAGTTATGGTGTTATTCATTCTTATTCATGACTCTAGCCATAAAGATATAGTTCTTTAGAGAATTTGTTGCTCATTGAGTACCATTGACCAAAAAAACAATATAGGTATAAGTCGAGTATTGAAAGCAACTTCCAAATATGTTATTGAATAAGCTAATGTTCACAAAATTATTGCTATCACTTTTACTGCCTCTATTGAGATCATGTCACTTTATTCTTTTGGGTTCAAACTGTCTGTGTTTAATACTACAAAACGTGAACAGATACACACAAAAAATTACAGAACAATTTACTAATTTATTCTTATTCTAAGTGAAAAATTTTGATACCAAATTTTTTGGTTTTTGCATTTTTTATAAAATATAACTATACTGGTCAATACTTATATATCAATTAATATATCTGTTGATTATGTTTTATAAATCTGATTATTAATTATTAATGACTATATTATATGTGTATAAAATGACAATGAGGTATAGAAAACCAGAAAATTTAATAAGGAATAAAGAAAGATAAAGATCAAGCAAGATACCAAGCAAGAGTTGTTTACCAAAATAATGTCTTATATTAGAAAGAAAATTAACTACTAAGAACATTAATGATCATACACATTATGAATTTTTTGGGTTAAATTATTAAGCACATCATGAAGCATTTCAATTCTTGGAATAGCTCCATTATTTGTCACATTTTGAACAAAGAATCAAGAAGAAAAAAAGAAGTTTCAGAAGTTAAGATTACTTCTTGCTCCTCCAGAGGACCTGAAGTTTGAATCCCAATACTGACATCATATCTCACATCCATATGCAAATCTATTTACAAGGAATACAATGTATTCCTCTGGCCTTGATTACTATTAAAAATGCACACATCCTCATGTAGAGACAAAAATGTACATATATTTAAATAAAGAATCAAATCTTGAGTAAAAACATAGAGAAGAATGCATTCTAATTTTTATATGAAAAACAAATGAGGGCATTAGGCTTCACATACAAATCATTCTTCATTTATTCTAAACTTTATATATTTGCAAACATATCCCAATGAGATCATAGCAAAATACCTATACCCATTCATGTATTTCTTTCAGAGAATGACTTTTGTGTCCATTTATCTGTTTATATTCTTCATCTATGTTTGTTTCAAACTAAAGAATTTGTTAATTTTTATATCATCACAAGAGATTGTCAACAATCTTTTTTAGTTCTTGTTTTCCACTTATGCTACCTGTTAACTTAGTTCTATCTAATTTGATTGCCACGGATTTCTGTAGATTTGCAATGGTATAATAGAACCCTGTAAACATTTACTTACTGCTTACCAATGTGAAGTTTTAGACTATACACATACAAAACAAGAAGGCTTATATTTCCAATTCCATATTTTATTTATTTGTTGACTTTTAATCTCAGCAACTAGAACAATGATCAGCTTAAATAATACCCTAGTTAAAAGACAGTATATGTCACATAAGGATTAGAAATTTTTATTGTCCCTTAAGGGTAGAAACTATGTCTCTATGGCTATTGAAAATATACTATAAATAATAATTTTAATAATATAGAGATGGCTAAAGAAGATAAAGAAGTGTGCACATTATTAAGAAAACAGCCTTCAAGTCATATACAATTCCTCCTTTTCATGAGTTTGAGTAATGGGAGTTAATGGTAAAAAAATATGAGTTGCAGAAGAATTCAAATATCAGATGAGGAACTCAGAGATATGATGTTTAAGATCTGTAGAACACTAAGATTTTTCTTCATGATTTTGTGTTCAAAATCATGCTTGCTGTACAGTGGTTTTGCTGTACAATGGTTTTATCTTTTGCCGTACAATGCTTTATTGCTCTCATTCACTCCATTATTACTTCTGTCTTCTTTTTTTCTCACTATATTCTTGATATAATCCTGACTATGTAGTTAAAAGAATGTATGTCTGGTGAATAGGGAAGTAAGTCAATACTAATTCTCAGTTTTAAGTAACAGAAGAAGCATTAATGCTGGATGGAAAATACTAACCCTAAATAAAAATGTCTTTATGTCAACATTTCAGCTTTCTCTCACCACATATTTTCCTTAACAAATAGCCCACATTCTCTAATGTTTAGTACACAATAAATCACTGATGGAGCTCATTTAAGATTCATAATGGAAAAGATTTACCATCTATGTAGCCTCAGAAGTTCTGACAATAGTTGCACATATCACATTTTATGTTCTAAACTTTTCAAATCCAAAAAGAAAATGTGATATGATGCAAAAGCATCACAGACTCAGAAAAGAAAATCTAAAGGATTTGAAGTGACTGATGTGCATATATACCAAGAGTATACCCCTACACTTCAAAAGACTCTCTCCTCTGCTATGGTGTACACATTCCATTTCAAGCAACAATCAAGCAACCTTTACCCAAATGATGATTTAAGCTGTAGATACTGTTGCCTTTTAACATTTGAAAAATTCTGTGAATTCCAAACATGAAATCATACTCCAAGACTGGAAAGTGGTGCATCCAGTTATGAATTTTGTCTCCTAACATGTCTAATAATGTCAAAAGTTCAAAACAGAAGACAGTGTTCTTATTTAAGAATTATAATAATTTCAACTATATTCCTACTTGATTTTACTTCATACAAACTCTGAATTGATATCTGTTTATCTCTATAAAACTTTTACAGAGTTTTGCTTTATTTCCTTTTCCAATGTTTTAAAATGTTCTTCTAAATTTCTCATAAGCTCCAAATCTTTAATTAAATTTTATTGTGTTTTTGTGATTAACAACTCACTATGGGATGAATGAAAAAAAGCACAGTCAATTTTTAATTCTGCTTTGTACTTCCAGTCAACTCTAGATGAAATAGTCATAGTTCTTCATAAGTTTCTTGATGTTGACAATTTTTAAGTTGACCTACTGGACAAACAACAGAAAAATATTCTCTATAATTCATTATAGAATGCTCTATTTGGTTACAAGGTTACAAAAACCTGTGAGTAATGATTTGTGAAGATGTCATACCTTCTCTGTATTATTTCCTCAAATCTTTTAGGAACCTCATTTTTTTTTGTTAAGATAAAATTACCACTGAACTGACACATTAATATGTACAATGTTTAATAATATTCTTGTCTGTAAACTGCTAACACTGTGTTAAGAGATGTTCAGAGCATTTTAGGTAGTATATTCCATTTTATTTTATGTTTGATAACAAAAGTTCAAACCTCTGTAGACAACTCTACTTAACACTGTAAAGCTTTGGATGGAAGAGCTGTGAGTAAACTGTCCATTTCATCAAAAAATCTCAACTCAGTCATCACCTAGGAGTACTGAACAATGTAGGCAAAGTCAAAATCTTTTATTTATACTATGTTCTTCTTTGGGTTAACTTCTGCTTTTCATGATGGTGAGGCATAATCTTTCCTTGGCAGCATCAATCTAATTATAAGGAATGATGGGCATTGAAGAGCCTCTATATAGAGTTTGAATTTAATGTGGTAAAGTTACCCACTGAGCAAGAAGTTTTCTTTGCTTTATTGCTAAAAATATGTTCTCTAAATTGGATAATCAGAACACAAAAAGGGCAACTGCCAAAATTTGTCAAAATAAAGTAAAGTAAGTCCTGTAAAATTTTTGCATCACAGAGAAGTCTGTCACATATTCAAGGCCCATTGATTGAAGATTGCAGAGGAATGTTAGGTAACTATTCAGGCAGCCATATGTTTTTGTCATTTCCATAGTTTTACAAATTGTTTGCTCTGTAGTTCCTGTTTACTTGGGTAATAATTTATCCTACTTGTGGCTCTGATGGGGTTGAAGACTAGAGAGTTAACTTCCTTTTTATCTAACTAAAAAAAGTAAAAAAGAGATATTGAGTTAATAAAGTAAATAACATAAATTCTCATATTGTTTATCTAAGATATATTATAATCTAAAAATATTGTACAGTGGTAATACAAGGTATGATAAAAATGGTTTAGATATAAAACTTTAGACTCACTAATAGGATGTATAATAGAGTAATTTATCCAAATTTGCCAAATATAAATGGTCTAGACATTGTTAATGTTATTCTTATAATTGTTCTTGTTATAGATAGTTTTATTACATTAGAGTTAAAATTTTTATAGAAAAAAGGGAAAAATATTGTGGAATTATCTTTTGTATGCTGTAAATATGTGTCTCTGCTAAGGCACATTCTGAATCTTTTAATAGAAAGCTGAGTGGCCAATAGCTAGGCAAGATTATATTGGTGGGACTACCAGGAAAAGGGAGAGGGATTTGGAGCAGGAATCTAGGCAAAGGGATTTTGCTAGAAAACAATTTGGACATTCTATATTGAGAAATGTGAAAGACCGACATGGCATAAACTATATTTAAAAATATGGGTTAACTAATTTATAAAATATATTTGGAAAACCTCACCTATAGGCTAAGCTTTCATAATTAATAAGTCTGTGTTATTATTTGAAATTTGGTGATACAAAGAAAGACTGAATACCGGGTTGTAATATTTTGTAAATGCAGGATATTGCTATGAATGGTAGGCCTGAACAGTCAGTTTAAAATGTTCAGCAAAATGTGTTGTGAACAGATGTACAATGATAGAGGTTATGTGGTTCCATTTTAGTTATTCCTTTCTCTTTCTCACACCAGAATTATTCTTCTTCTTAAAAATCCTCACTTCTACTTTCTGGTCTTTTTTGTGCATATCCAACTGAGTTTATTATTAGTTTCTTGCCTGAGTGTGCTGGAAGGTTTTTTTACTGGAACAAGTGCAACTTTTCAGTGGTTATAGTCCTGGAGAAAATAACACCTCTCAAATCTTTGTTTTTCCCTCACTTTTGTAATGTTTATGAAGCCTTTTAGAGCTGAGCACTTGGCTATTTTGTATTCTCATTTACCATTTGTGGGCTGCCATATTGTCTAAGATTTTCTGAATGTTGTACATGTTTTGGCTTTAACTAAAATTTATGAGCTACATTAGTCCTAAAGATTAGAGTCAATCTGTCCTTTTGCTTTGAAGTTATGGACTGGCATCATTTTAGATATGAAGGCATTAGATATGTCTTTTCACCCACATAAGAAACATGTTCCTTTGTATAGGTAGATATTTTGCTAGGGTTCCACAGTTGCAAAAGCAGATTTGCTTTGTAATTTTAGATAACAACAATGGTTTCATTACCAAACCCTCATGTATTGAACAGTTATTTACTTTGCTTCTTAATTGTCCTCTCTTCTATTAACAATCAGAAAACTGCAGAGTATTAGAATTGTTCTTCAGTTTAGTTACAGTTTAATAAAATGTTGTCACTGGTTTGGTCAACCCACTAAATTATTCAATATGTCAGCAGTACATTTGTTTTTTCTCATCATTCTATGTTTACTTGGCAATGCATTTAAATGTCCAGTTGCATTAAGTTGAATGTTCATTTTAAAGACAAAATATAACATGATATATTACTTTACTTATAGTCAACTTTCAGTAAAGTATAATTCTTAGAAAATATTCTTAAATTCTTCCTGATAATTATAAAAGAATTTATGTAACTATTGTGCTAATAATGTTAGGCAGTATTAAGAAAAATATACAGACATTTCATATTGCATAACTCTATAAAACCATAATGCCAAATAGTAAGGAGAAACATGATGAATTATAATAATTATTGTAATTCTTAACTAAAATTAATATATTTATTCTAAAGGATATTACTAGATAATGCTATATTCATAAATATTTGTGTTACTCCAGATCAACAATGGTTACTTTTCATCCCAAATTCATCTGATTTAAGTCACTATGTTTCTCACGCGTAAAATAATAGCATGATAAAATACTTGGAAACACTAAATACTGGGAAGACCCTGGTATACTTTGTTTATTCAAACAATATTAGTGTTTATTTCATCTGTTCAAATAATTGTATTATCGTCTAAACTTGACCATGTGTATTGTTGTGGAACATTTGACTAACTGGGCCAATATACTACATTTGTTTATGCTGCATTTCTTTAATTATGTAAGCTGTGCTTCTGTTTTTACATTGCCTGCCTAAGACATCTGACTTGTCTAATAAAACATAGCTTAAAGACCAATAGCTAAGCAGTAGAAAGACAGGCTTGGCTAGTGGGCAGAAAGAATGAATAGGAGGAGAAATCTAGACTGGAGGCAAAACAAATATAAAGAGAAACAGATGAAATTAAAATAACTAGTTGGACAAGTATAACATGAGGCCAACCATCCAAAACTAATTTATGTCTTTATTTCTTCATTTGATAGCTGGTTAATGGCCTCATTTTCCCCTTATATTAGTGATCCTATGAAATTAATACTTAACAAATAAAATGATACTCATGTATAACAGTGGCGAATGACTATTTGCAGAAATAGACATAAGTAAGGCATGTTTTTTTTATTCAAACAAAAGAAATGAAATCGCACATGCATATCAACAAATATGTTTGATAATAAGAAAGTTCCACTAAGTATCTTTGATGCTGTTATCAGAAAGTTTGTGAATTCTTTAAGTTTGTTTTTATCATAGGAAAATTTTTAAACTTTTTCAGTTGTGATGGAGAACTTTGATTTAGTAATCTGTGTTATAATTATTGTGTTTCAGAGTCTGAAATACAACCTTACATGCCCTCTTATTTTTTAAAGATTTCTTTGAGAATCCTCCTATTTTAATAAATTTCATTTTTTAAGCAAGGTTATATAGTTCATTCTGTTAATGTTTTAGCTATAATGATAAATGGAAGCTTATTCTCATTTATTTGATATTCTAGAAGGCATTTTTATTTGAAGATCCATCTATTTCTTTGCAAATGAGAAATTTTCTCCTATGACTTTGTTAAATAACTAACTCTTCTCTGACTTCAGCCTGTAGTTCTCCTTCTTTTATGCTTTCGACTTATACTGTCTATAATTAGAGCATGTCCCATATATCCCTTACATGATCTGTTCATAATTTCCAATTAATATATCTTTGTCATTCTATGAATGTTACTGTTTAGTAACACTGTATTTCTCTTTTTAAAAAAATCAGAATACTTTAATATTATCTTCATTTAATAAAAAATAATGTAATTATTCCAGTTTGATGGCATAATACAAACATACTCTGACATAAGTTTTTTTTTTTTGAACAAATACCTTAAATATAATAGCAATTGGAAGTTAGGGTATTCATGCTCTGATTTGCACGTGTTCCTTCATTCTTAGATAAATGAAGTAATGTTCTCAGGTATGGGTTATGAACTATGGGTTATGAGACCTTTAGTCATATAATAATCTGGATAGTCATATAATATCATAGGATATCTGAAAAATATAGATACTTACATTATTATTCATAACCAGTGATATTACAGTTATAAAGTAGCAAAAAATATACTTTTTTGGTCGGGATTACCACGACACAGCAGACCCATTTGAAAGGTCACAGCATTATGGAAGTTAAGGCCACTGTCTATTTTTAATGTTTTTTTAAAATCAATATCAAATTTTTAATACAAAAGCAGAACATTCAGAATAGCTAAAATAAAATACCCATAAGTAATATAGCTTCTGTTTTCTCTAAAATGCATGAAACATAAAAAAAAATACCTAAATCTCCTCAATCCAGGTTGCGCTCAGCTACAGATGAAGAAAGCACATTAGGTCACAACTAATGCCCACAGATGCACTATGACCACCACAAATTTCTGCTAAGTAACACTTCTACAGTAAAACCAGAAGGTATTTTGTGTGTGTGTGTGTGTGTGTGTGTGTATGTGTGTGTGTGTGTGTATGTGTGTATATATGTGTGTTTTAAATCACTTTATTCACCCATCATCTTTCAATGAAAAAAGAATGTTTTTGCTTAAAGTACACTAATGAATAAACACATCCTCTGTATATCCTTCTGGGTTTCTGATATCTCACTCAGGAGGATATTCTCAATTCTATCCATTTGCCTGTGAAATTTAGGATGTCATTTTTTTCTTACTGCTGAGTAGTACTCCATTGTGTAAATGTACCACAGTTTGTTAATCCAATCTTTAGTTGAGGGGCATCTAGGCTGTTTCTAGGTTCTGGCTATTATGAATGATGCTGCTATGAACATAGTTGAGCCAATGCTTCTGAGGGGCGAATGTGCATGATTAGGGTATATGCCTAAGAATGGTATTTCTGGATCATTGGGGATATGAATTCCCAATTTTCTGAGAAACCACCATACTGAAATACAGAGTAGTTAAACAAGTTTACACTTCCACCAACAATGGAGGAGTGTTCCCCTTGTTCTGCATCCTCTCCAGCATAGGCTGTCATCTGTGTTTTTAATCTTAGCCATTTTTACAGGTGTAGGTCAGTATCTCAAAATTGTTTGGATCTTATTTCTCTCATGGCTGAAGATATTGAACAGTTTTTCAAGTGCCTTTCAGCTATTT
The DNA here is from genome assembly GCA_004025045.1 of Sigmodon hispidus. Taxonomy (NCBI): domain Eukaryota; kingdom Metazoa; phylum Chordata; class Mammalia; order Rodentia; family Cricetidae; genus Sigmodon; species Sigmodon hispidus. The sequence goes on along the minus strand of PVIH01018218.1, from coordinate 24,412 downwards.
GTAATTCTTCTGCTGAGAATTTGCTTTTTAGTTCTGAACCTCATTTTTTGATTGGGTCATTCATAGTTTTGTGCTCTAGTTTGTTCAGTTCCCTATATATTTTAGAGATCAATTCTCTGTCACTTGTAGGGTTGATGAAAATCATTTCCAATTTTATAGGCCATAATTTTGATTTAATGACTATGTTGTTGACCTTATAGAAACCTCTAAGTATCAGGAGATACTACTTATTGATTGTTTGTGCTACTGGTTTTACATTTATGAAGTAGTCACTTGTGCCAATAAACTGGAAGACATCTTCCATTTTCTTTTCTCTCAAGTTCAGCACATCTGATTTTATGTTGAGATCTTTTATTCACTTGGATTTGAGTTTTATGCAGGGTGATATGCTTGGATCTATTTGCAGTATTCTATATACTGCCATCCAGTTATGCCAATAAATTTGTTGAAGATACTATCTCTAAAATAAAAAAAAAATAAGCTCAGGTCTAGATGATTTTACTGCAGAATTCTACCAGACAATTAAAGAAGAACTAACAACAATTCTCAACAAACTGTTTCATACTGTAGAAACTGGAAGAATGCTTCCAAACTCTTTCTATGAGGCCATAATTACCCTGATACCCAAGCTACACAAAGATGCAACTAAGAGAACTACAGACCAATCTTTTTATGAATATTTATGTAAAAATACTCAACAAAATTCTGGAAAAGCAAATACAGCAACATATAAAAAAAGTCATCCACCGAAACCAAGTAGGCTTCATCCCAGAAATGGAGGGATGGTTCAACATACAATAAACTGTAAATGTCATCATCATATAAACAAACTGAAGGAAAAAATAACACATGATCATATACTTAGATGCTGAAAAAGTCTTTGACAAAATCCAACACTTCTTTATGATAAAAGTCCTGAAGAGATCAGGAATACAAGGAAAATATGTAAATATAATAAAGGTGATATACAAGAAGCCGAAAGACAATATCAAACTTAATGGAGAAAAATTCAAAGCAATCCCACTAAAATCAGGAACTAGACAAGAATGTCCTCTCTCCCCTTCCTTATTCAATATAGTTCTCAAAGTTTTAGCTAAAGTGATAAGAGAACAAAAAGAGATTAAGGGGATTCAAATTGGAAATGAAAAAGTGAAACTATCCCTATTTGCAGATGATTGTATAAATAAGTGACCCACAAAATTCTACTCGGGAACTTCTACGGGTGATAAACACCTTCAACAATGTAGCAGGATACAAGATTAACGCAAAGAAATCAGTAGCCTTCCTATACACTAAAGGGCTGAAAAAGAAATAAGGGAAACATCACCCTTTATAATAGCTGCAAATATCATTAAATGCCTTGGAGTAACTATAAACAAAGAAGTAACAGATCTATTTGAAAAAACTTTAAATTACTGAAGAAAGAAATTGATAAGGATATCAGAAAATGGAAAGATCGCCCATGTTCCCGGGTTGGTAGGATCAACATAGTAAAAATGGCAATTCTACCAAAAGCAATCTATAGATTCAATGCAGTTCCCATCAAAATCCCATCATAATATTTTATGGTTCTTGAAAGAACAATGCTCAACTTCATTTGGAAAACAGGAAAGCCAAGATTGTCAAAACAATTTTTCTCAACAAAAGAACCTCAGGAGGCATCACTATCCCCAACTTCAAGTTATACTATAGAGGTACAGAAATAAAAACAGTCTGGTACTGGCAGAAAAACAGACTGGTGGATCAATGGAATTGAATTGAGGATTTGGGCACTAACTCAAATACCTATGAACACCTGATTTGTGACAAAGAGGCCCAAAATATTCATGGGAAAAAAGGTAGTATCTTTAAAAAATGATTTTGTCATAGTTGGATGGTAGTGTGTAGAATAATGCAAGATACAAGCCTGTCACCCTGAACAAACCTCAAATCCAAGTGGATCAAAGACCTCAACATAAACCCAGTAACACTGAACTTGATAGAAAAGAAAGTGGGAAATACCCTCCAATGAATTGTCACAGTGGACCACATTCTTAATATAACTCTAGTGGCACAGACACTAAGAACAAAAATCAATAAGTGGGACCTCCTGAATCTGACAAGCTTTTTTAAAGTCAATAGGAATAACCACAGCCTACAGAATGGGAAAAGATTTTCACCAGCCCTACAGTTGATAGAGGACTGGCCTTTAAAATATATAGAGAACTCAAGAAACAAGAGACCAAAACCTTGAATAATCCAATCAAAACATGGTTCAGAACTAAAAGGATAATTTTCAGCAGAATTATGAATGGCTGAAAGGCATTTGAAAAAGTGTTCAGCATCTTTAGCCATCGGAGGAATGCAAATCATAACAGCTTTGAGTTACCATACTACATCTGTCACATTGGCTAAGATAAAAGACACAGATGACAGCCTATGCTGGAGAGGTTGTGAGGCAAGGGGAACACTCCTCCATTGCTGGTGGGAGCGTAAACTTTTTCAGCTACTCTGGAATGCAGTATAGTGGTTTCTCAGAAAATTGAGAATTCATCTCCCCAAGGATACAGCAATACCACTATTAGGCATATACCTTAATCATGCACATTTGCACTCCCAAGGCATTAGCTCAACTATGTTCATAGTAGCATTATTCATAACAGCAAGAACCTGGAAACAACCTAGATGTCCCTAAACTGAACAATGAATTAACAAACAGGTATATCTACACAATGGAGTACTTCTCAGCAGTAAGAAAAAATGATATCCTAAAATTTGTTGGCATTTGGATGGGTTTGGAGAAAATCTTCCTGATCGAGGTATCACAAACCCAGAAAGATAAGCAGGGGTTATACTCAGTCATTATTGTACTCTAAATATAAAAGCAGAAAGCAAACATGTCCAAGCTACAAACCACAAACACTGAGCAGCTTGTTACCTGAAACTCCTTAGACTGGCACCTTGAATCCCATTCCCTTCAGAGGAACACCTGACCCAGTCTTGATTTTGGGGTGAGGAAAGCAGATCTGTCAGGAGTGGATGCTGAATTAAACCACATTGACCTTGGGACTTCCTGCCCTTGCTGGGGAGAAATAATGTTGTGTGGAGAAGAGAGAGTGACTGAAAGAGGCAAGAAGGGGATGTGAGCTTGAACAAGGATATACATGGATAAAAAATATGACTTTATTTATAATAAATAAAAAAGAAAAAAATAAGTGAAACTATCTCTATTTGCAGAAGTTATGATTTTTACATAAGTGACCCATAAAATTATACCAGGGAACTTCTAGAGCTGATAACACTTTTACAATGTAGCAGGATACAAGATCAATTAAAAAAAAAATCAGAAGACCTCTTATACACTAACGCCTATGAGGATGGTGATTATTTGACCTTTTTATTTGATATTTTTTGCTTGATTTAAAATTTAATTTGATATTATTCATTATTTCCAATAATTTATTTTTTAATTATTTTGTTTAGACCTGGAATTGGTTTCTAATTTCATCCAGCTTTCACTGAATTTTCTTAGAATTTAATCAGTTTTTATTTATGTCTCTTTTGTTTTTGCTACATATTTATTTAATTATTATTTTGACGTTTTAGCTCCAATTAATATTTAACTAACTTCAGTGACATACATTTTATTAAGACTCTGGACCCTTTATAGACTCTGTCTTTTTCCAAGTTGATATTTATTATCTCTCTATTGTTTCTAGATTATGATGACAGATACTTCCTATTATCCTTTTTTTCTTGCTTCCTATCTTTTCTCCTTGGTTGAGTTAATCATATAGTTAATGTTTGCTTATTTGTTTTCCATTAAAGTGTCATGAGAATTGTATATTCTTATATGGTAGAATTCTAGCATTTTTACATAATATCTTTATTTCATTTATTAAATAGTAGGGTCAATAATTCAATATAATTGAATCCTATCACCACAGTTATCATCTGTAAGTATCCTGGAAAAAAAAATCTGTGCTGTATTTTCCAGGCATTTATTGTTTTCATTCATATTTCATTTTCTTTTCAGGAAAAAGTACATCTTTACTTTGACATTGTAGAGAGATACTCTCCAACAAATACATATTTCTGCAGATAACATATTCAAATACAATATTATCCTATGATATTGTGTAAGGAATATAACTTTACTAGGTAGAACAATTGTTCATTAGGAGTGATTTTTACATGATTCAATAGGAAAAAATTGGGACACCATAGGAACCCAACAGAAGAATTGGCTTACTATAGGCTGAGAAAGTACATCTTGTGGAATAATAGTAAAAGAACAACAACAACAACAACAACGACAAACCACAAGAGTAGTTACTGTTCATTATTAGAACAATTTTTAATTGTTTCTTTATTAATTATTTAATTTTGAGGTAGTTCTCATATATACTAAACATGACCAAACTTATTTCCTATTCAAGATGAACTTAAAGTCTCAGACTTTTTATACAGTAATTAATTATATGCTGGTTTTTAGAAGCTAACATGCCTGAAATATATAGTCCAAGGAATTGATCTCATGTTTTGCAAATGTTTAGCAGGTTTTTTGCCAACTGAGTTATATCTTCAGTCTAAAAGACTTATGTTAAAATTTAATTTCTATTTTATTTTTAATTTTTTTTTGCTTAATAATAAATTACATTAATTGCTATAAATTACTCTTCAGTTAATTCTTTCATCAACTCTAAATTTAAAACATAAACATAATAGTTTACAAATCTGGTATAAAATATATTTAAAAAGAAAAGATCTATATTTTATAGCACTCAACAAAATCAAATGTAACTTCAAAATATACAATATTTTAGATTACTTATATTACTGTGTGTGTATTTGAAGCACATATATTTGATTAGTTAAATAGACATATTACTAATTTCAGTAGGGTAATGTGTTTGTACTCTAAATAATTGAAATTACAAGATAGGGAGAAGTTTAAAGGTAGAAATATAAAGGGCTTATGGATCTTGAAGTTATAAAAATAAAATATAACAGAGTATTACACCAACTCTAATTGGTATTAATACTAAAAATCCAGAGCCAGATATTGAGAAAAACTTAAATATCAGAGAGACAGAGAAACAAATCACAGTAACTTCTTACCTGACCAGCTCCTTGGGCCAAAATAGTAGAACCTGTCTCCAGAAATTCTCAGTCTGAATTGCCTCTGAGTCCTCAGCAGAAAAGGAATGCAGATGAAGGGAAGAACTACTGCCTTCTCCAACCATTTCTTTCTTTCTTTCTTGACCCAGGTATTTCAAACCCTATTTCAACTTTCCTAGTTCTAGGACTAAATGTGATTGCCACCAATGTCAGGCTCTGTTTGACCTTGAACTCAGGGAAATCAAGAGAAATTCTCCCTCCAGATTATTGAGAATAAAGGCATGAGTCACCAGTCTCCGACTTTCACGGCTTGGCTCTGTGGCCCTGTATATCACCACAAAAGTAGATACAGGAAATGAAAGAAAAATATAACACAAGTTCAGGACAAATTTTATACCCTGAAAATTTTTCAAAAAAGTATGGGATAATGTTGGTGTTCACACCATAATTTTTCATATAACATTATTTAAAAGTAATTCTCAACTGTTGTAGTTCTGGGAATACAAGTAAAACTATCTACTGGAAATAAAGGGAACTTTTGAAATTTGATGAAATTACATAGTAATTTTTCATATCTTTTATAAATATATCATATACATCTCTTCTTAAAACTGCCCTTTAGCAGAATTTCAATGTAATATTTTATGTGCATAGAAAATAACATCTTTTTAATGCATTTTTTTAATTTTTGAATAAAGTCTCATTTTTTATCAATGTATATCCTAGTTAAAACTCCCTTTTCCCTCCTGCTCCTCCCAGTCACTCTCTCTTCTCCACATCTGCTCATCTCCTCCCCTGCAAGGACTGGAGATTGGTTCCAGGTAGCATAGTTCAGCATCCACTCCACACAAGTCCCTGTTTCTCATCCTGTCATCAAGACTGGGCCAGGTGATCCTCTGGGGGGAATGGTTTCCAAGAATCTTCAGATCCCAAGCTGTTCAGTGGTTGTGATTTGCAGTTTGGGTGTGCTTAGCTTTTTGTTTGATTGTTTAAAGTCCATTGATGAGTGAGTACATTCCCTGCTTATCTTTTGGGGATTGTGATATCTCACTTAGGAAGATATTCTCCAAATCCATCCATTTGCCTGCAAATTTTAGGATATCATTTTTTTCATACTGCTGAGTAGTACTCCATTGTGTAGATATACCACAGTTTGTTAATCCATTCTTCAGTTGAGAAGCATGTAGATTATTTCCAAGTTCTTGCTATTATGAATAATGCTGCTATAAACATAGTTGAGCTAATGTTTTTGGGGTACAAATATGCATTTTTAGGGTATTTGCTCAATAATGTTATTGCTGGGTCCTTGGGGAAATTATTAACCAGTTGTCTAAGAAACTGCCATACTGCATTCCACAGTGGCTGAACAAGCTGAACTCCCGCCAACAATGGAGGACTGTTTCCCATGCTCTGCCACCTCTCCAGCACAGGCTGTCATTTGTGTCTTTAATCATAGCCATTCTGACAAGTGTAAAGTGTTATTTCAAAGTTGTTTTGATTTTCATTTCTCTGATGGACAAAGATGTTGAACAATTTTCAAATGCCTTCAGCCATTTGTAATTCTTCTGCTGAGAATTCTCTTTTTTACTTGGAAACCCATTTTTTAATTGGGTTATTCAAGGTTTGGGGCTCTAGTTTCTTGAGTTCTTTATATAATTTAGAGATCAGTCCTCTGGCCCTTGTAGGATTGGTGAAAATCTTTTCTATTCTGTAGGCTGTCGTTTTGTCTTATTGATTGTGTCCTTGTCTTTACAGAAGCTTCCCAGGTCCAGGAGGTCCCACTTATTAATTATTCTTAGTATCTGTGCTACTGGTGTTATATTTTGGAAGTGGTCACATGTGCCAATGTGTTGGAGGGTATTTCTCACTTTCTTTTCTCTAAAGTTCAGTTTGACTGGTTTTATGTTGAGGTCTTTGATCCACTTGGATTTGACTTTTGTGCAGGGTGACAGGCTTGGATTTTTTTGGATTTTTCTACACACTACCATCCAGCTATGCCAACATCATTTATTAAAAATACTATTCTTTTTCCATTGAATATTTTGGGCCTCTTTGTCGAAGATCATGTATTCATAGGTTTTTGGGTTAATGTCCAGATCTTTCATTTGATTCCATTGACCCACAAGTCTGTTTTTATTATTGTAGCTTTATAGTCTATCTTGAATTCGGGGATGGTAATGCCTCCTGAGGATCTTTTGTTGATCAAAATGGTTTTGGCAATCTTGGCTTTTCTGTTATTTCAAATGAAATTGAGTTTTGTTATTTCAATATCTGTTAAAAAATGTGTTGGGATTTTAATGGGAATTTCATTGAATCTGCAGATTGCATTTGGTAGGATTGCCGTTTTTACTATGTTGATCCTACCTACCCAGGAACATGGGAGAAGTTTACATTTTCTGATATCCTCTTCAATTTCTTTCTTCAATGATTTAAGTTTTTGTCAAATAGATCTGTTGTTACTTTGGTTATAGTTATTCCAAGGTATTTAATGCTATTTGCAGCTATTATAAAGGGTGATGTTTCCCTTATTTCCTTTCCATCACTTTTACCTTTAGTGTATGTAGTACTATTGTTTTATTTGAGTTAATATTGTATCCTAGTATATTGCTGACAGTGTTTATCAGGTGTAGAAGTTCCCCAGTAGATTTTTTTGGGTCACTTACATATAAAATTGCATCATCTGCAAATAGAGATAGTTTCAATTCTTCTTTCCAATGTATACCCTTAATCTCCTTGTGTTCTCTTATTTCTTTAGCTGAAACTTTGAGAACTATATTGAATAGATAAGGGGAGATGGGACAGCCTTGTCTAGTTTTTGATTTTAGTGGGATTGCTTTGGGTATTTCTCCATTTAGTTTGATGTTGGCTGTCGGCTTCTTGTAAATCACCTTTATTATATTTAGATATTTTCCCTGTATTCCTGATCTCTCTATGACTTTTGTCATAAAGGAGGGTTGGATTTTGTCAAAGGCATTTTCAGCATCTAAAAATATAATCATGTGTTTTTTTCCTTCAGTTTGTTTATATGATGAATGACATGTTTTTAGGAGTATTGGTATTAGTTCTTTGAATGTCTGGTAGAATTCTGCATGCTTATTTTGTTGATTTGGATACTCTCTCTTTGCTTTTTGGTTAGTTTTGATAAGATTTTATCTATCTTGTTGACTTTATCAAAAAAACAGAGTCTGATTCATTGATTTTTTTTGTATTGTTCTTTTTGTTTCAACTGCGTTTTTTTTTTTTTTTTTAGTTCTACATTTGATTATTTTCTGCCATCTATTAGTGACAGTTTTCATGAATCTCCCCAGGAGTATTGTCATGATGGAGGAAGTATTATATGCCAGGAAGAAAGGACTTTGAAATTTCTACTGCCACATGATAATGGATAAACATTTCTGTTTCTCCAGAGTCTTCAACATTGTGGAGATTTGGAAATAATAAACCAGGCTTCATTAATGTCCTATAATGTCATATAAAAGCATGAGGTATAAATTAGTTCAAATTGACTAAAGTGATTTTATAAAGTACACATATATCAGATTCCCTGTGTTTTAAGATAATTAAATTAATATCTTGCATCCCTAGAATAAATAGCCTGATACCTTCAACTGAATTTTTATATCAAAGAATTATCAGTAACATATATGAACTTAACTTAATGTGATTATAAATTTGGTAAGCATGTATACTGTCCCTTGTGAAAGAACCTGTTCTTTGTGTGAGCTTGGTTGATCAAAAATAAAGAGAAAAGAGATCTCAGGATAAAACATTCTGTTAGCAAGCATGACAGTGTACTACCATATTTAGAGAACTGATCTACTTATCTGAATAACTTGGTCAATAAAAATCCCATGATCTCATAAATTATATTATCACTACACAATTTGATCACTCTGTGAAGCATCTCATGTTGAGAAGATACATTAGTACTAAAAATTGTCACTAACTTTTTGGAAGTTGAAAACTATAATCCTGTACTTTCTCATTAGAAAATTCTAATATGTTTGCAAGTAGAACATTTGCTTAGCTCTCAGTATCAAACAGGCTATTATCACTTTGTACATATCTGGTGTGCAAGACCTATTTATTTACTTGTATTTCAATATGCAAATATATAAAGAAAAAAGATTAGACCCAGAAGAGAAGTGTAGTCATGTAAATGTTTGTCTTAGTATCTGCAAAGGCTTTTTGATTATTCTTCATATGTACCACTTCTGATGATCTGATTTTTTTTCTCAGTTTGTTGTTCATGTGAAATATATGTGAAGAGAAGCAGGTCATAGAATTGAATCTGTGTAGAAGTATGATTTGCTTAGTAATCTGTCAGTGTATGAAGTCTGTGCCACTAACAAAGTGAGGTTGTACACAAGTCAGGAATAAGCTGACTAGAAATGTACCTGTAGTGGATGTTAGTTTGCTCTCAGTTATCAGAAAGATTATAGATGGTAACCATTTAATTAGTATGATATAGGAAAACCACTGGATAAACTTAGTTGTTAAAATAATAAAAATGGAAATAACTAACATGTAGTGCAACATCCACATGTAAATGTAGAAATATTAAAGGAACTATTTTATAAACCAGTGATATAAAATTGAATAAATTAAAAATGATAGATGTAGGCTGTAATTTTGTAGTATAATCAAGAGTACAGGACAAAATCAGTGATTTATAGACTTTAATAATGAAAAAAAATCAAAATTTATCAGATGGATACAAACTGAGTGTGGCATGAACAATGTCATTTCTGCTGGATCCTACTGTCCAGACACTGAATTTCTGCCTAACAAAACAAGGTTTAGAGATAGACTTTAAAACATAAAAAAAACCAATAGCAAAAGGATTATTTAACTCTCTGTCAATATAGATGTAATAAGTGAGAATATAAAATACCACAACAACTGAATAGCTTGGGATCTGAAACACCTTGGACTGACACCTTGGAGCCTATTCCCTACAGAGGAACACTTGACCCCGTCTTGATGTTGGGGTGAGGAAAGTGGTTCTGCCTGGAGTGGATGCTGTCCTAAGCCATATTGGGACATTGCGACCTCCTGCCCTTGCTGTAGAGGAGATAAGGAGATGGTACAAAGAGAGAGTGACTGTGAGGAGTAGGAGGGGGAAGGGAGTTTGAACAAGGGGATACATACAGAAAAAGTGAGACTTTACTTATAATAAAATAAGGAAAAATAAATAAAATATAAAAATTGAGTGCATACAACCGAGTCTGTAAAGATAGATATATTATTAAAGGCAGTTTCTTCTTAGACAGAGAGAATATTTATGACCATTAACCATATATCAACTTGCAAAAACTCCTGTTTTTAAAGATCCAAAAATAAATGATTTAAGTTTTTGCTGATCATAATACTAAATAATTTATAAATTAATAACACTACAAGGAGTAATATAATAGAACTAAAGAGTAATTAATGTGCAAGCTACTCTTGTTAAAATAATGCTAATTCTAATATGATAGCATGTTTTCAGAAAATTGAAATAATAGATAAACCGTTAGTTATTCAGAATGAATAACAAAAAGCAAACTGATTATTTAAGGGATGGTTACAGTTTTGAATAATCAGGCTAATGAAACATTTACACAAAAATGGTAGAATATGTAAGCTTAAAGTTTCTGGCATTGGTAAAGTGCCTGTTTGTCTCTCTGACTCTACTACCACTTGTAAAGTCACATAATACAAGATAGTATTTGTTGTTTTTTTTTCAATTTAACTGGTTTATTTTTTAAAACTTAAAAATTACATGTATTTATTGGAAGAAGGCACATACCACACACAGTACTTGGAGGTCAAAACCAACTTGTGGTAATCATCACTTCTTTTCTTCTACCACACAGGTCTCAGGGATTAGACTCAGAGCTTCAGTTTTGGCAGCACTACCTTTATTACATCTTTCTGGCCCAGTTTATTTTAAATTCAGTTAAACAAAACAAAACTTCACAGAGTCTTGGTATATAGATCAGTTTCATCTTGAACTTTCTATCCTTTTGACTGTGTCCAGTGTGCTAGGATTATAAGAAGCTTCATCTTATATATTTGTAATATATAAGATAGTACTTTTAATCCCACCTTGTGAAAGTTCATAGCAGAGATTCCCAGAGATCACTGATCAACCACTGTTTCCTAACTGATGAGCTTCCAGTTCAATGAGAGGCCATGTTGTAAAAATAGCATGGGGAATGATTGAGCAAGTTATTAAATGTTAAATCCTCATCTCTAAGTGCATATGAGAGCATATACACCTGAACACAACACATAAACAATACACAATAACCAAGAAAAATATTAAAATGAGAACAACTAAATCTGAATATAATATAATGAAAATAACCAATACATACAGAAGATACAAGATTTAGTAATCAAAATAAAGCAGTAGGAGAGGAGCTCAGAAAATGGTTATTTGGGTAAATTAAAAAAAGTATGAATACTTGATTTCAAATCACTAGAACACATGTAAAAAGCTGGACATGTTTGTCTATGTGCTGAAACCCAAGAGCTTCCAGGGCAGAGAAAGGAGGATGGCTGGGGTTTGTGGGTTGCCTGCCTCACTCCATATTCAGTGACCTATCCTCCCTCAAAGATAAAACTAGAATGATAGATCAAGACAGAGTTCTTCTTTCTGGTGAGTGTGTGTGTGTGTGTGTGTGTAAGTCACAAACACATGATTACAAATAAACATGCATACTTATATGACTATGTGCTTAATGAATAATCTAACTAAAATAAGAACATAGAAAAACAATGTTTAAGAAAATTTTAAAATAAAAATAATCTGTTGTAGAAAAATATATCTATGATACAATCAAAATATAACATCACAAATAATTTAGGAATAAAATAAAACTTTTATTAAAAGCTCAGTAACAATGTATTCACTTTAATTTGCTCTTTTGAGTGTTGCTTTTGTTTGTTTAGAAAAAGTGAGAGAAAGAGAGAAAATGTGAGGTTGTGTGGCAACATAGGTGGATCAGGAAGGAGTTGAACAAAGTTATAAAATGTGATTAAAACATATAATTCATATATTTGAAAATTCTTTAGAAAGAATATTAAAGTATAAACAACTTTAAAAAGTAAATCCATTTTATTACTTTGAGAGAGGTTAATAAAACATGGGAAATTATTAAAGATATTAAATATAAAGGATTTGTGGTTTAATTACCTACATCATTTACTGGCTAAATACCCTGAGAGACTAGAGAGATTTCTCAGTGATTAACACTTGCTTCTCTTGCAAAGACTGGAGGTTCATCTTCCAGCAGGGAATGCAGAAGTATGTCTATCTACTGCATCTCCAGCTTCATTGTAATAACTATCATGTAATCTTTTTATCTCTGAAGATACTCACACATACAGAATGCATACAAATACACACACACATTTAAAAAATAAATTTTAAAGAAAATATAAATACTATTTTGTCTTAACAAAGCCCACTTTAGAGGCTCTGTCAGCCTTTTTCTTTATTAAAGAATGTTTTCAAAATAGTCTCATTATTACCTTTTTGTGGAGAGCAAATCACATATGAAAGTATTAAACATAAAAAAATCATTGTATAGAGCCACTGCTCTTTCCCACCACACATATCAGTAACAGAAAAATAATTTCTCAAGTTAGAAATAAGAATTAAGTTTTCAACCACCACACATCATGCCAACCTAATATATATAGTTCCCTTAAATTTGATTTTCTTTTAGCTCGAAACAATCAAGGTCTTGTTTTATTGAGAAATAGCATTATGAATTTTATTTTCATGCTTATTTTTTGTAGATACCAAGAATGGCAAGTTAGATTTATGTAATATTTAATGTAGAAACTTTCATGATGTGTGCTCGTTGAATCAAGAGTGGCTTCCTCATAGGCTCGTTTGAATATGTGGTCAGGCCCACTCTGCTGAAAATTTGGTGCTGATCACTGCCAGTCCCAAAATACAGCTGGGAAAATAGTAGCAGGAGAACAGCTGGGTCCCTTGGTCCTGGGCACATGCCTCGGAGGTAAGGCTTCAAAGGGGAGCATAGTCTGCATAGAGAAGAACAGGAGTAATATCAGCAAATAAAAGTGAATATTGGTCACTAGTTGGTAGAACTTTTTGAGAAAGATTAGGAGGTGTGGCCTTATTGATAAAAGTATGCCCCTAGGGATAGATCTTGAGGTATCAAAATTCAGGGTAAGGGCTAATCTAGTTTTCTCTGTATTCTTCCTATAGAACAAGATGCAAAGCTCTCTATTATTGCTCTAATACCATGCCTGTTTCCCTGATGCTATGTTCACCAGCAAGGCAGTCATGAAGTCACTCTCTGAAACTATAAGCAAGGTTCAATTAAACGGTTTATGTTATAAGCTTGAATTGTTTTGCTGTCTCTTCATAGCAATAAAAAGTAATTAAGGAAAAAAAATAAGTTTTCACATTTAGATGTAACCCAAATCAGCAGAAAGTTACAAAAAGTAACAGTGGTCACTCAAAATAAGAGTCAAAATGAAAGTATCATTACAAGATATTCTCCAGTAAGTTCTGTTAAATAAATAAAGGTGTCACATGTTCACATTAGAAAATTTCTCATTGGATCATGACTATTCTTACATTCTTCTTTTTCCCATGAACCACATGCTGAAGTAAATCAATAGTGACTACCATGTTCACGAAGAAAAGTTTTACAGGATATATGGTGGTCAGTGATTAAGATAAGAGCTTTATAAAACTTTAATTGTAAAATGAAAATACTGAGTTTAAAATACCAGTTAGAAATGTTGATGACTCACTGAAAACTTATTAAATGTACTAATTTCATATTCTAAACAAACTACTTTTATTTCAATGATTTTTCAGTAACCATGACAAAAATCAGATGACCTTATGTGTACAAGAGCCCTTTACACATTTTTAAGGTTTTAGGTAACTTTAAGCTGTTATTATGCATTAATCATTTGCTAAATTGCTGTTCAGGGTTATTAAAACAATGGATGGACTTTTTAAAACTGAAGCCACCTTGACACATTCTGTTTATTTGGATAGGGGTTATAAAACCTTTAGCCTGGTAGTAGTGGTGATTAGTAAATGCTGTTGACAAAGCTGTGGCACCATCATGAGAAAAATGGCATAATTCTCATGAAGGACTCAAGGCTGTCAGAGAGCAGGACTGTGTATAAAGAGAAAGGAAATTCAAAAGATAGGAGAGGGAGAACCCTCACAATGAAAAGCTAAGCTTTCCCTTCAATGTCATACACAAAAATTTACAGCTAAATATCAGTTTAGAAAAATGTCTAAATCTACTTCAATGTTTTTATGATTATGACTATAATTACTATTATGTAGTTTTGGGATGATCTTATAATTTTCTCTGAATCTGAAAGAAATGTATCAAAATAAACTAAATATTAAAATCATGCTGTGGTGTGTGAAATGGAATTAATAATAAATACCATGTATATAAATGGTTTTCATTTTCAGTCTAATAAATTGACTTGGATAATTTTTATGGCAAACCACCCTTCCTGGGCTATAAAATAGTTATAGAATACACTTTACAACTGTATGATATATAATATTATTATTCTATGGCTTGTTTTTTGTTAATGTGTTGATCTAATGGGCGATGACTGATATATTATTCTATTCCCCTTACTTTCAGTATGCTAAGACAAATAATGTGTTACATTCAAATATCAGTTTCTTTTAATTTATTGTTGCATCTAATTGTTTTATTCTTAGAGATGACTTCAAAAATTAGGTGAAAAGTGCAGGAGCTTTTCCAGGCTAGAATAGCCTTTATAAACCTCAGAATTACAACAATAAATTACTAAGCATATATGTGATGTCACACCACAGGCTAAGAAGAACAAGTCTTGACAATGAAGCCTTTGTATCACAGCTTTTCTGCAGAGTTAGATTTAACCCCAAATGGATTTTCACATAATTTTTCTCAACTGAACCAGACATTTTTGTGCAAGACATTAAGAACCAAGTGCATAAGAGGAAAGAATGCTTTGTGTATTTACTGTATCCTTGGTCAATGTTGTTCTTTCTAATAGCATATTGTAATACTTTCTCTGAAGGCCTGCTGAACAAATTTTGTATATTTTAGTGTAAGAGTTGACAAACACTCCATTAGACCTCCTCAAGTAAGAAAGGTAATGGCTTGCATTTTTAGTAATTGTAAACAAGTTACATTATGTCTGCACTGCAATGTGTATGGTGTATCTAAGAACAATTTTAACATGAGAAGTATCAAAATAGTACTGAGCAACTAACAATAAACTAACTAGCCTATGGTTCTTAACTTTCCTTAGTTATATATTCAAATAAAATGTGTTTGAAAATACAAATAACTTTAGAAAGTAAAGCAGTTAAAATTGAGGTTTCTGAAAGAGGAAGAAGGAGGAGGAGAAGTAGTTTGTTAGTTTAGCAAAGATTTTTAGCATTATTTCCCTTTGCATTTAAGTTTCTGGTTTTGAAAGAGAATTACTGTATTACTGCCAATGACAGATCACTAGAACATTTTAGCAGTGGCTTTTTACAGACATTCTTTAGTTGTTATTATTAAAAGCAAGCTTCTGGAAACCCTGATCAGTAAAAAATGGTAGTTATGTTTCAATGTAGTTGAAAATGTATGACCTTCCTCACATTTATAATGGTTGATATATACTAAGATAATTAGTGTGTCATCATATGCATACCTTGAAACGGAATGCCACAGAAGAATCAAATTCTTCATCCACTGTTATTCTCCTGTGTAGCATATTGGTAGCTTAGAATGAGGCTTACAACTAGTTAAGTACTCTGTATAGTTTTTTAATATTATATTGTAAGGTATTGCTAAGCAAAGGACTGTACTATTACAATGGTAAAACTAGCCCTTGGTAAAACTAGCCCTTGGGTTTAACTCAGTATTATAGCATTTCTGACATCAAAACCTCTGAAACTTTTATGTTGTACAGTTATATAAAGATCCAAATGTTGTTGATTATGAATTTTAATTAGGGAAGTAATAAATATAGGAAACATACATGTAAACAAACTATTATGCAAAGGAAAACATAAACTTTTATTTTGCTGTCATAATTTTGAATTTAAGTTTTTGTATTAATAATTATTGCATACAAAAGGGAAGAAAAGTAAGTTGCATAAAAAGTGCATGATAAGGCTTCACTGGGATCTGTTGCATTGCTAAATTGTAAGCAAATAATGTTTTCAGGTTTATACAGGATCAGAAGGAAGTTCCAAACATAGGTTTCAGATTCAATAACACATATTTTTTATAGCATCACATTTTAGACTATTTTCCTATGGTTTCCAAACAGTTTATAATCAATACTATTTTTCAATTTTTAAAGTGTTGAAGGTGTGAACAAAGAATATTTTTTTACCAATATAGATATTTATGATGGCTCTTTGAAAGCAGTAGATTTTTTTTTAGAATTTTTTGGGGTCTTTTCAATCTCAACTTAAATGTTAAATTACATTTTATTTTATTTTGAATTTTGAGACAGGATCTTATATGTCCAGGTCTTGAGCTTTTATATAGCCAAAAATGGCCCTGAATATGAGATCCTCTTACATCCACCTCTTAATAGGTAGAATTATGAATGTTCAGACATATTTAGCTAAACATTAGAATACACATAAAAACTTGTTATTATTAAGATATTTAATTCAACATTGTCATACATCATAACAGTTACTGTAGAATTATAATCTCTATTATCTATCTATCATTTATTTATCTAACTATATCTGTCTATCATCTCTTTCCCTATATATCTGTCTATCTATTTATCTATCTGTATTTAACCTATCCTCTGCTGTCATCTCCCTAGCACACACCCACAAACACTAATATATCTATCTACCAATTCTTCTCTAAAACTGTGATCCTCTCATGATTGCTATATTTATTTGTTTTTATTTTTGAGGGTAACATAAAGTAGGCTGTAAATACTGAAATACTCCTTCCTTTACTTAGATAAATGCCATGAAGATAAATATACATCAATATTTTGAGAATAGAGTTAGTTCTATACGATTTACTACTTCTAATGATTACTTACAACACATTTTAAGGAGACATATGCAACGATCTTTAAATTTTAAACAAAGATTGTGGTTTCATGAGTGGAAAAATATTGAGTTTATAAACAAATTAAGATTATCCTAGGATTTCAGTTAAGACAAAAAAACTAGCTATTATTTTGTGAGTTAAAGTATATTAAATAAAAGTATACTAACAGTATTATGGACAAAATATTATCATTAAAAGAAAATAAATGTAATAAAAAATTCTGTGAAGACTACATTCCATTTTAAATCTATGTAAAAATATGGGTATAGTACTAAATAGATGTGGGAAATATATATTTTTGATAGCCAAGAGGGTAAAAGCTTTAGTATATGGTAATATTATTAAAAAATCAACAAAATATAAGATAAATTAAGGAAGCACAAAAATAAGTTTATATAAATAATGAAGCAAGTTTTAAAAATGAACTAAAATAATTCAAAACACACAATGAAATGGGAACCTAAAAATAAGAATTAATAACCTAGTAGCTGGTAAAAAGTATCCATGTAAAAATTACTTAAAACATGAAAATAGATATAAAATTTAACGTTTTTAAGGTAACATTCATATCATTGCTGAACACTGTACATACTATAGTAGATTTCAGTCTGAAATTCTCCTCAAGTATTATGTTACAAAGATTTTGTTAATAATGGACAGAAGACCTTGGCTAAGAAACAAACCTGAAAACTTAAATAATGTAACAGACATTCCCAGTCACTGTTGTAAAAGATTTCTGGGCCCATTTTGGCCAGAACTTCAGACCTTTTTCGTAGTGGCTTTTTTCCTCAAAAATGATTCAGATGCTTATATTAATTTTATACTGTTTGACCTATGTCTCAAGCACATTACTAGCTATCTCTTTCATCTTAGGTCAACCTATATTTAGTAATCTATTTGCTAGATGTTGCTGGCTCGTTGCTCACCTGGATTCCTTACATGGTTATTCTTCAGTGGGCTAGATAGAGACTGACTGACTGTCCTCTTTCTACCTGTCTCTACTCTGATTTCCTGCCTATTGCTACAGTGCTCAACAAAAACCAAAACAGTTATTTTATTTATAGCATACAAAAACTTTTCTACCACAAGTGACCTCATTGCTGTGGAGTCACTGTGAGGGTCCTCTGAATGTGCAGTGCTCACACAATGCTGAGAGCCACTCCAATGCAGGATGATATAAAAAAATTAATTATTTCTGGTAAAATATTAATCACTTTAAAATATTACTGGATTTATTGCTGTTTTTGTCATTATAAATCAACATTAGAAATATTATCTCCCCTCCTTAAGAAATTTGACTACCGATCTTTTTCCTTTTTATTATTATAATTTTTATATCATCTCTCTCCACCTTAGTTTTCTTTTCAGAAGTAGCTTGTCTCATGATCCATGTCAGGAAAGGCATGCATTTCACCTCTTTGCCCATAGTGTCTGCTTACCTGTTATTAATCTGTACAGTTCAGTTAGAACCATGTTTTTACCTTTAAGGAAAAGGAGGCTTCTGTTTTAGTGATTATTCTGAGACATATAGCATTAAATACTTAGAGGAGGATGAATTGAAAAAAGCAGTTTGCATAAGATCAATTAGACAGGTATATACATTTGACAAGTTTAGGTAAAAACAAGAATGACCTACAGAAAGCTAAAAATAAGCATGCATATAGTCCTAAATAGAGATGGAAAGAAGGAACAGAAGCAAGGAGGGAGAAGGAAGAGAAGTAGCCAAAGGAGTAGGAGGAAAAGGAAGAAGTTCAAAAAAAAGGATACAATTTGTACTGCTCTTTCAAAAGACCCAAAATTCAGTTCCTAGGATCTAAGTTGTAGAAGTCACATAAAACTGTGTACCACTAGTTCCAGTGACTCAACATTTCCTTTCTGTCTCCAGTGGTATATGCACACTCTCTCTCTCATATGTATGTATGTATGTATATGTGTATATATATATATATATATGTGTGTGTGTGTATATATATATATATATATAAGAAATTAAAGTGTAAAAATCATAAATGAAATAATGACTCCAGAATGAAATCTGTGTTTCATTCAAAGTATCTTGAAAAACAAATAAAACACAAGATAAAAAACCAAACAAATAAAATACACATGTCAGATGTAGGGGATATATAGGATCATATGAATAAGCTGTCCCAAACACCTATGCTCACCTCCAGCTTACTTCACTGATTTTTCATATCATTTGCTGCCAACTGTGTTTACTAGCCAGAACTCATCAGAAGACCATGCCCACAGTTGAACATATTTATATAAATATGATTGCACATATCCCAGAGACCTGAAGTGCATTTTAAGGACTTATAAGGAAAAAATAATGAGAGTCCAATTGGATAAATGAAGCTTCAATTTAAAAGGTTTTCATAGAATAAGGTAGCCAATAAATATCCTAAGGCACATACTATAACATATCTCTTCTCAAAAATTAAGGAAGCTACATTAGGAAATTAGGGATCTGTGTTTTTAAGCAATAGTGAGTATTGCTTTAGGTAACTAGAAACTTCCTCTTTCTGGTTATTTCTTCTGGAGATGATTCATGGGTAGATACACAGTGAACATAAGCTTTCAGACTTTGTCTTTGGAGAATCCTGATTTAAAGTAGATAAAGGTGATAATATAACAGGAGATTGTGAAAGAGTAGCTCATAAAATAAGAAAAATGACTTTAGACTCTAGGGAACCAAAAGAATAAATGGTGTATTTTGTAAACTAGAAAGTAGATTCTGCTGAATGTATTGACAGACCAACTTAATAAGAGTCAAAGTAGGACTCATCAAAAGTATATAAAATATACAGGATTTTAAACGTGGCCCGGAATATCATCAGTAATTAATTCTATAGTTGCAAAAACAAATGCCAAGTTTGATTATGATAGGCTGGTCGATTAGACAATGTTTGCACTAAACAAGAAGACAAAAAAAGGGCTAATATGTAGAGGCACATATTCCACTCTCAGATTCCAAAACACCTGAAAAAAATACCACTTATCAAACAATAAATGAAATGGAAGATAGGAAGATTGGCTTCTTGTCAATAGATTCAAATTGCTACCCATGAGAATACCATTGAATAGTTAATGTGAGTCATGGAAGGAAAATGAAGAATTTCAGGAGTGTTCAGTCTCTGGAAGATTTCTGAAGGATGTGAAGGAATAAATTTTAACTTCTTTGTCAAATAATGTGAAGTTTCTTTTTTTCTTTATGAAGTCTTTTTATTTTTGTACCCCGTTGCTTTCCCTCTCGTGACCCTCTCAACCCCTCCCAGCTAGCCTTCAGGCTCTCTTCTTCATTTCCTCCCATCCCATCTTCCAAAAGGGTAAGCAGTTCTAAAGTATCAACTCAGCATCCACTCCAGCTGAGTCTGATTTCCAAATGGGTTAGGTGTTCCTCTGAAGGATATGGGCGCTGAAGTGCCAGCCCACACAAAGAAACACAGTTTGATCCTTGCCCTTGAGGCTCCACATATTGCTCATGTCAATGGACAGTTGCCCATCCTCGGATGACCTAGTTCCTTTTCCCAGTGGTTCACCAATGGATGTTCTTAATTAAATGAGCTCACCAGAACTCCAGGCAGCCATCACTGATGGAATTTTCTCTTGATCTGTATCCCCTTGGTCATACAGACTCTACTCTTCTGCTCTTAGCAGGAACAGGAGCTCTGCCAGTGTTCAGCCATGAATCTCTGCCTCCACCTCAACTTATTGTTGGATGCATGTTCTGTGATGACAGTTAAGGTGGCTATTCATTTGATTAAAGGGGAAGTCCTGTCTAGACACCACCTTAATTATTAGTTTGAGAGCTAGTTATGGATATCCTGTTAATTATTGGTGGTTTCCTTAGCACCAAGTCTCTTTCCAATCCCACGTTGGCTTTAACTATTAAGATCTCTATGCCTTTTTTTTTCTCCCACTTTGTTGCTATTCTCAATCAATCACCTCATCTAACATGATTTGTTCCCACCTCTTCTTGGTTTCAATCACTTATGCTCTCAATTTCTTAAGGAGATAGTCTCTATTTTCTCTTCCTAAGGGAATCCCTGCATGTCTCCCTTAAGTTCCCTCTGATCCTAAGCTGTTGACAGGTCCTGGTTTACAGCATGAGTGATCTTGGCATTTTGTCTACAGTTCACTTTTTTCCGTATTTTTTTATTCATTTATGCCCTTGTTCAGGCTCCCTTCCCCTTCTCACCCTCCCAGTCACTCAGTATTCCCTCTATCATTTCATCTCCTCCCCATGAACAACAGGAGCTCTCAAGGTCCCAAGATGGCTTAGTTCAACATCTACTTCAGACATATCTGCTTTCCTCAGCCCTACCTCAAGACTGAGTCAGGTGTTTCTCTAGAGGAAATGGGCTCCAAGGTGCCAGTCCAAGATGTTTCAAATTCCAAGCTGTTCAGTGGTTGTGGTTTGCAGCTTGGGAATGCTTTGCTTTTTTCTTGTTTGTTTGTTTGTTTGTTTAGAGTCCACTAATGAGTGAATACATCCCGTGCTTATCTTTCTGGGTTTGTGACACCTCGCTAAGGAGGATATTCTCCAAATCCATCCATTTGCCTGCAAATTTTAAGTTATCATTTTTTCACAGTGCTTAGGAGTACTCTATTGTGTAAATATACCATAGTTTGTTAATACATTCCTCAGTTGAGGGGCATCTAGATTGCATCCAGGTTCTTGATATTATGAATAGTGCTATTATTATGTCACCCATTTCTGATTTTGTTGATTTCGATACTCTCTGCTTTTTGGTTAGTTTGGATAAGGGCTTATCTATCTTGTTGACTTACTCAACAAACCTTTTTGATTCATTGATTCTTTGTATTCTTTTTGTTTCAATTGTATTGATTTCAGCTCTAAGTTTGATTATTACCTGTAATCTACTCCTGCTAGGTGAGTTTGCTTTTAATTGTTGTAAGGCTTTCAGCTGTGCTGATAGTTCTCTAGTTGGGATTTTTCTAGGTTGTTTTTATATAGGCATCTAGTGCTATGAATTTTCCTCTCAAGACTGTCTTCATTGTGTCCCACAATTGGGTACATTGTGGATATGTTTTTGTTAAATTCTAGGAAGACTTTGATTTCTTTCTTAATTTCTTCCTTGTTACATGGGTGTTTCAGCTGAGTACTGTTTAGTTTCCATGAGTTGGTAGGCTTTCTCTGATTTTTGATGTTGTTGAACTATAACTTTAGGCCATTGTGGTCTGATATGATACAAGGGACTAATTCTATTATTTTGTATCTATTGTTATTTGTTTTATGACCAATTATGTGGTCAGTTTTAGAGAAACTTACATGTGGTGCTGAGAAATATGTATATTATTTGTATTTGGGTGGAAGCTTCTGTAAATATCTATTAAATCCATTTGCATCATAACCTCTGGTTGACTCCTTATTTCTCTGATGAGTCTCTGTCTGGTTGATCTATCCAAGGATGAAAGTGTGGTATTGATAAACTTTTCTCTCTCCAAGGGTGTGAGAGTTGATATGGGATTTGAACTTTAGTATTGTTTCTTTTACATAGATAGGTGCCCTTATAGTAGCGGCATAAATATTCAGCATTGAAATCTCATCTTGACCAATTTTTCCTGAGATGAATAAGTAATGTCAATCCTGGTCTCTTTTGGTTTGAAGTCTACTTTGTTTGATATTAGGATGGCAATTCCAGCTTGTTTCTTAGGGTCATTTGATTGGAAAATCTTTTCCCAACTTTTTAGTCTGAGCCTGTAGCTGTCTTTAAGGTTGAGGTGTGTTTCTTGTATGCAGCAGAAGGATGGCTTCTGTTTTTGTATCTATCTTCTTAGTGTGTGTCTTTTTATAGGAGAGTTGAATCCATTGATATTAAGGGATTTTTAGTGACCACTGATTGATACTTCCTGTTATTTTTGTGGTGGATTGTATTTCCTTTTTCCTGGGCTTTTCTTTAGTAGCATTATTGATTATTTATGGTTTCATTGGTGTGTCTGGGGTCCTAAGATTTTTGTTTTCCCTCTAATGCTTTATGAAAGGCCAGATAAGTTGTTAGGTAACATTTACATCTGACTTAGTCATGATATCTTCTTTACTCCATCTATGGTGATTAATAGTTTTGCTGGGTAAAATAGTGTTGGTTAGCAGCCTTGCTGTTTCATTGTCTGTATAACTTCTGTCCAAGACCTTCTTGCTTTCATTGTGTCCATTGAATAGTCAGGTTTCATGAGTGAGTATATCCTGTGCTTATCTTTCTTGGTTTGTGATACCTCACATAGAAGGATGTTTTCTAATCTCATCTATTTGCCTGCAAATTTTAGTATATAATTTTTTCTTACTGCTGAGTAGTACTCCATTGTGTAGAAGCTACACAATTGTTAATCCATTCTTCAGTTGAGGGGTATCTATGGTGTTTCTAGGCTCTTGCTTTTACAAATAATGCTGCTATGAAAATAGTTAAACTAAAGCCTTTGGAGTGCAAATGTTCATAATTTGGGAGTACGTACAAGAGTGGTATTGCTAGATCCTTGTGAAGATTGATTCCCAGTTTTCTGAGAACCTCTATACTGTATTCCAGAGTGGTTGTACTAGTTTACATTCCCACCAACATTGGTGTAGTATTCTCCTTGATCTGCATCCTCTCCTGAATAATCTGTCATTTGTGTTTTTATTATTATGAACAAAGAAGACACACTTTCTAACCTTGTATATCCTTATTCAAGGTCCCTACCCTCTCCCACCACATCAGGTCATTCTTTCTTCTCCACAAATCCCCATCCCATCCCTGGGCAGGCTGCAGGCAGTCCCATGGTCCCACTGCCCCAATATTGCTTAGTTCAGTCTCCACTCCTGGCAGATCCAGTTTTCTCCCCTCTCCCTCAAGAGTGAGACTGGTCTTCCTCTAGGGGGAGTGGGATCCAAGGTATCAGTCCAGGGTGTTTCTGATCCCAAGCTGTTCAGTGGCCATTCTGACAGGTGTAAGGTTTTATCTCAAAGTGGTTTTTATTTGAATTTCTTTGCTGACTAAAGATGTTAAGCAATTTTTCAAGTGCCTTTTAGCCATTTGTAATTCTTTTGTTGAGAATTCCCTCTGTAGTTCTTAACCCTTGTTCATATGAGTTATTTATGTTTTATGGCACTAGTTTTTTGAGTTCTCTATATCTTTTAGGGATCAGTCCTCTGTCTGTTGTAGGGTTGGTGAAGATCTTTTCCCATTCTTTAGGCTGTCATTGTGTTTTTTTTTTTTTTTCCTTTTTTTTGTTTT